>JAQFYC010002758.1:0-23805 GCA_034694165.1 Tomocerus mixtus | reverse complement strand
ACTTCCGTGGTGTATTGTATGTATCTGTTAAGTGAGTGTCTCGATAACCTTCCATTGCATCGTGTTAGTGTACCTATTACCTATACGCATTTCTAAACATAAATAAATGAACTAGCATTTTAAGTGTTTTCATATTAATGATAGGAATACTGTCCCATATATTACATTTAGTGAATAAAAGGGGCTTCTTGTACTTATCATTACGTTGAACAACTTGTCAAGAAGACACAACACTACAAGATATTCATATTACCAAGATTTGTTTGTTTGAAGTTACAAGTATAGTATTACAGTAAATGTTAAATGAAATGGTTGAGTTTGAGCTTTGGTGACCCTTTCCTATAACTGCATTGACCTCGACCGTTTTTTGGCATTGGGAAAGAGCAGCTTTGAACATAACATCAAGGAATTTGGATTTCGTGCAGAAGAAATAAGAAAACATCTTGACTTAATAACTATTCTCATTACTTAAAGGTGAGTTACTTTTCATTCACTTACTCCTTTATGGACAATCTAACTCTTCTGGCTAGACTTGACTACACATCAGCATAATCATACCATGTAAAATAATGCTTCTATGTGCCTACACTCGAATTCCGCATCATGATCGTGGATGAAGTGTGAAAATACATGATTGCTTTACAACTACCTACGAATATAACAGAACAGTTCAAGTTTCAAATAACGCACAGTTTATGTTGCATGTCTACATACTTATGTCCGTTATATTATTGGAGTATGTGTTACATGAATTCATAAATGGTAAATGTGTAGTGTACATTAGAAGTGCATTATTTGCAAATGGGTTACGTAACGTAATTACATTTATAATACTAGGTGCTTCGCAGTAATTTAATTAAAAATGTAATTTAATTTTAAATGTGTTTGCATATAGTAATACACAACTTGTTTGTAACGTGCAACACAATATTTTGTTCCTCCTGTTATAAAGTTTTGTTGCTTCTTTAGGAATCTGAAGGTCAATTCGCCATCTAATAATACCTACTGCCAAATTCCGGTACTTCCGTTAATTCCTAATAATTCCATAGGGAAATGAATTGTTTTGCCGATTTAATTGCATGCAACGTCAGTTACGTAATTGTTGCCTTACTTTTAGACACTTTTAGTCAATGATGTAAGGACTCTGTCAGGCAAGTAGCATTTAGTGTCAGATAAATTGAAAATAAATACATATTACCATAAATGGACTGAAAAAGTCAGGGAACTTCATTAATTATTGTGGTTTCATTATGCAAAACTATTTCGACCTGCTAAACATAAGCTTATCAAAATGCAATGCCTTTGATTTTATCAACATGATATTCCACCATCATATCTTACGAATCCAGCAAAACTTATTAGCAAATAGTTTGTAGCACCTATTTACTATATATTTTGAGGAACTAAAGAATCCTTGTAATTATGTGTTTACGTAAACGATGAACATTATAGGTATTATATCTGTATATCGGCTTTGTTGAAAACACTACTTAAACGTGGTGTAAAATTCGTTACCGAAGAACAAAAGTTAAGTATAGTTAATAACATTGTCCTTTACTTCACCAAGAGAGTGGAGCATGGAAAACTGTGATACAATTTATACGCTGTCACCTCACATTGGGCAAAAGATGGAAAAGGAATCGTGGGGTTGAATTGGGATTGAATTGATCCATATCTGTTGGTGTAGTTGATACTTCGGTATTGCCCTGCAACCATTAAACCAAACAAAATAGGATTTCATAGAATTTTTCGGAGAACCAATTTCAGAAAGTAGTTGACGTGGTGGTGGTTTGATTTGGAATTGGATACTCGTAGTACGCGCTAGCTGTGTATTTTGGTATAGAATTGTTTACTAAAATCTATGTACCTAATAGAAATAAGGATTCATGGGAATATAATATACTATGTATACATACTATGCCATGGCATTGAAAAGATATTACGGAACAAAAACTTTCCCCAAGTAAACAAATAAAATTGCAAATAAATCGAATCGCAATATTATTTTGGAAGAAAATTGCATTTTGTATTTTGGGCGATACTTATGACAAAAGAATACTCAAGATAAGAATTGATGCTGATCATCACTATTTCTAAATGAAGCAGTAGAAAGTGAAATGCACACACAAAAATTGCTGACTTCCTAAATGGGAAAGCCAATTACATTTATTGGGCAGTTAGTTCATCTAGTTAATAGTTACTATATATTATGGTGTCTATGTCTCTTTCATATTATCCTTGTTGTATTGCTAACTTGCAATGAACCAGTTCCGAAACTCTTCATTTAATGCGTAGGAGGAATGATTTATTTGCAAAGTTTCTCATATTTAAATTTATTTTGATTGAAACCAAAATGTATTAAAACCCGCCACACACCAATTGGCATAAATATCTGCACTGTGCCATTTGTGACGCTTAATAACAAACTTGCGTTAAGGCTTGATGCGATTTCTATTTTTGTTCCATACTATATCTGTACTTCACGATGCTGCACTATGTATCAGTGATACTCCTAAAACAAAAATTAGGTACTTTACTTTACTTTGCTGTTTTAATGTCATGATTTTCTCATTGTTATTTTGTGTTAAATGCATTCATTAAACTACTTTATAGTGGATTTTACGTTAATTGTAATTTTGTGTTATGCCATATTTTTGTGAAAGAAAGAGGTTCTAAAGATAGAGTGCACACAAAAACCCATGTAATAAAACATTTGCATATCTCACCCATGAAATTGCATACTACAAATAGAATGGAGTGCTTTATTGTATGACATATTGATCCATATCTTTATTATTATTGTTATTCGGGAGTATTAATATTATGTTCTGGGTATCATACAGAAATACTGAGCTTACCATGTCATGTAGATTTGATTAACTTAATATTGCATGCACAGCACAATTGAAAAATGATAACAGCTGCCAAACGTACAGCGTACACGTACAAATACATCACACAAGTTTACTATGTAGCTACTGGTATTGTACGTTACGTTTATTTGTTGTGATCTAAATATGACTCATTGAAAATAGTAGTAGGGAGGGTGTATTGTACGTGAAGGTATTACAGAAGGTATACCTCGTTTTAAGCAGGTGTAATCTAATGCAATGCAATGATAGGGCTTGCTTATCTGACATCAATTTCAGCGGAAGTGTTTACCTTGTTTACTGAACTTGTTCCCTGTTTTTTCTTAATGCGGTACCACCATATATATGAGTAAGTACGAGTACAGTGTGTGTAAAGGTAGCTAAACTCTGAAAGTCGTCACCGACGGCAGACGGACAAGTCATGCTAGACAAACAGACAATGGGCCCCACTCACATGTTACATATTATTGTGTATATGTAGTACTTATTACGTACTACATAAAGTACATATTAAACTATTGTATTTCAGCCGGTTTTACAGAATACTCTTATTTTAACCTACATCCTACACTATATACATGCAAAATACAATACAACTTACAAATTGCATGACACATAATCAGGAAAATGTATTTATTTGTTTCAAATTGCTAGTAAGTACTATGTAGGTATATAGGTAATTACTCTTACTACGTGTACCTACAATATGTAAATTACATTCAATAATGGCTTTATACATACAATAAGTAATCTTAATGTTGACCTTATTAGTAGACAGCATGGAGCTATAAAACTCAAGTAGGCAGTTAGTTGCCCAGTAGGTTAATGCAATTGTTAAGACAATAATAATGATAATAATACTTAATGCAAACGATAAGAAGACAGAATATATAGGGGAATAAATATATTACAATAATAATTTTATTTCCACTACCTGAGCCACAAATTCTGGTTCTAATAAGAGAGTTATGGTTCATCCCTTGTTAGTGATTTCCATTCTACTTCACTGTTGCATTGGACCCTCCTTCTGTTATGTTATGTCTTCAAATGGCTTTATTGTGTATACCTGATTTCACCTAAGTGATTCAGATTCAACATTCAACTACTGACCACAATCACTTTACCAGTTACCTGTCTGCCTCTACTACCCCATAACATTATACCTTAAATGCTACGTAAACATAGCACCAACACCAATGCTAAGGCTAATTAATTCCAAAATTCTGACCTTTACCTTTTCATCCTTACATGAATTGCCATTTAAACTACTTATACTCTACAGAACCGCAAAGGTAATACAGATAATTTATTACCTTTCGCCTTTCCATTAATTCAGTAATATTAAGTGTTTATCAAAATGTACATTTATGTAGTAGCATTAGGACATATTAAATGCTTCTTACTTAATCTGAGTTAGCAGTTTCTCGACTATAAGAAACAATATGTTTAATCTACGGCCTTATTGACATTGGTTTGATTAGTTGTAATGTAATGGCTGTAACGGTTTATTTGTAATTATAAAGTATTGGACCTTTCTCTAGTATAGCAATAGTATGCTATGCATGCTAGGTTATTGCACATATATGCTCAGTTCTCGGTGCTGTGCCAAAATCATGATGATATTACTAACACCTGTAGTTGCTATTTAGTACCTTTATATATTTACAGGCATGTATTTGGAGGATAGTACATGTTAATTTTTGCATATTATTATTACAGATTGAATTTCTTCTTATTGATACATATGCAAAAGTTAAAGAAGAGTATTAAGTAGTTAGGCTATTTAGTAATGTCCATTAGGTAGCTTACGCTATTAGTATATTGAACCATTTTATGAGCCAATATTTACATGAACTGATATCTAATCCTTTATTTACCAAACAGGTAAACAAACCCGTTATCACGAGTAACTTACCTGAGTCATTTCTGATTTTACTACTTGTACATAGTTATAAACTACTGGACTATTTTGTATTCAACGGTCTTGAAAAAGTCAAAGAAGGAGGGAGAGTGATAGTGTCGCGCTGGTTCAATAGTTTTTTGATACATTTTTTCTGCATGATAGGAATCTACTCTTGAAGATCTTTCTAAAGAATGTTCGTTGACTTCATCTTTTGTATTCACTTCTCAGTTTAGTTTGAAGTACAGTATATGTATACAGCACAAAAGAAGGAAAATGCTAATATTGTGAATACTATTAAGCAAATTACTACGGAGAAACTTCAATACACAAAACGTAACAAAACGAATTTTTATCCGATACCTAGCTCTATGGAAAATAAGTAGGTACAGAAGATAGAAAAGCAAAAGTAAGGAAATTTCACCATTAGCAGGAAATCAGATCATTGAGATAGCGATGGAAAAGGAGATATTAAAGATTGAGAGCAATTCCTAATCGTTTTTCCTCTTCGTCTCGTCTTCTCGGTTTTTGTACTTTTCTACTCAGCTTATACATAGAATCAACTTCTCATCTTTTGTCGTTCTACTTAACTTCAAAAGAGGTTAGATACATATTCACATATTCCTCGAAGAAGAATATATTATGTGAACTTATTTTACATATACCTAAGTAATAATACAGTTCTTCCCTAACATAGTATCATCTCGTAGCGATTTTATTTAGGTAACCTCGAAACTAGTTTGAAGAAAATTGTTGCCTATAATGTATGTACACGGAGTTATGTAGTGTAATAGTAATACCTAGTTTATTATGTACGTATCAACAAAAAAACAAGATTGAGAATTGGTACGTTCAAAAGGCAGGCGAGCAGCCTTTCTATTGAAAACAATATCACACGATCATGTTTTTCAATCTTTTCAAGATTTCCAAGTAGAGACGTTTTTGATCTTTGAGTCTTCAAAGATGTTATGATGATGAGTTTTCTACCCAATTCGTTATATTTGTGCTGTGAATTCTGCCATAAAATACCAGTATAAATGGCATCCAATATGTTTGCCTCCCTAAAATCCGACATTAGTGTGTTTTATCACATTGAGATTCTCAGGTAAGAAAATTCAACTCCTTAGTGTGTAAAGGTTGTCAAATAATAGATGAATTAAGTACCCTAACATGGTAGAAAAATTAATTTTGTAGTTATACTCGTAGTATTCCTAATTTTTAACACTTATAAATATATACATAGTAGCCTTAAGATATACTTCAAATTAAGGGAAAACTTTTTAGCTAATATTAAACATCACGCTCAGTAGCCTTTTCTGAAAACGTAAGAACTGAAGTGATGTGAAAACTAAACTACACAGATGCAAGTAGAAAACAGGTGTCGGAGAATTGCTCGATCCATATTCATGGTTCTTTGGTCTTACAACAAGTAGCTTTTCCCCTGAGTACAGTCCATTTGGCTTTTAGGCTTTGTTCCTTTTGTATAATTTATACCAGCAGCAAGTAAGCTACAGGAGCATGTTTAAACTTTAAACCAAATATTTCTGAATCCCGGAAAGTGTCTTCCTAGTGTGTCATCTTACTTCGTCCAGCCAGGGGAATGGAAATCGATTCAGCAGATCAATGTCTTGTTCGTCTCTCTAATGGAATAAATATATTATACATGCACACTTTAATGTTAAAGCTCCGTGCAATTTTGCCAAAGCTTTGTGCACTAACGACTGGAAGTGGAGAAAAAGACACGTAATGTATGTACAGTGACAGTGAGTAAAGTACTAGGAAATATTATAGTATACATGCCTTTTCACTATCACTTGGTACACATTATAGTGGTGGTACAGTAACTTGTGTTAGCAAACAGGCAGACTTTGTGCGTACATCTTAAGCTATTTAAACTTCTCAACTTAAAATAAGATACTTATACTTACCGATCTTACTTAGAATTCTACAAAGCTTTCAACAAGACAGAAAAGACGAATAAATCTGTGAAGAATGTAAAATCTCCACATGACAGCGGAACTATTTCATCTCACATTGTCTCCTAATCCTGTCTTTTATCATAATTTTCATCTCATCACGCGATGTCGTTGTCTTTTGTCAAAAGTGCCTTTGCACAAAAATTACATAGAAGTATACAGATTAGAGGAGCAGATCAAAAGCTATGTAATCTATGCAGTCTCAGTCTTTCCAGTAGACCAAAAATGTGAATAGTCCCAACTGAAGTATAAACCGAATTTTGTTCCATTATGGAATATAAGGTATAATATTGTAGTTAATTGTTTTAACCATTAATATGGTATATGAGAATTGTACTACCCAAGAAAGCCATTTAAGATTTCAGAATGTTTAAGTAGACTCATTCTTTTCCACATTTGATGCATAGTTAAAATATGTAGTGTAGTATAGCGTGTATTTTGAGGATAAAGATTAAAGATATGTAAATGGACAGTTCTAATGAACTTCCTTCGAGTTAATGCAATTCCATATTTATGTACCTAAAGCACTTATCTTCTAAATATACTATTTTTGTAATGTAAGTGTATCTGATGGAATATCTATTGAGATATGAGCAATTTCCTACGTGTATTTACTACTTTCAACACGCTGCACTCAACATTAAGTTCACAATTGGGTCCCTACTGTATTTGGACGTCAAACAGTGATGCTTAACTAGGACCTTACCTTCATGTAAAATGTTTGATTAGAATTGTGCAATGTACACTGTTTATGAGCAGATTTAGTATTGTATATTAAGTATTTGCTGGGTTGGGATTTCTGACTGTGTACAACCGCAACCTCCAGTAAACCATTATGTTTTGATATATTGTGTTGTTAACTACCAAAATCTATTTGCATTTCTAGGTGAGTTTCATAATAAAAACTAATATTCAAGGTCTCACAAGTTTCTACTATGCGATGGGCTGAGCAATTTATATAAATAGCATTACAATTTGGTTAGCGAAAGCAATTTATCAATACCTGCTATGTGTATAAGCTTCTCCAATCATTATTAATTTAGACTTACGCGTACGCACCTACCTGTAGGTATAACATGAGGAAGGCGCATTTGATTTTCAACTTACAATACAAAGGCTTACATGCAATAGCTGCTGTTATACAATAAGGCCTATGTGTTACATAGCTGAAAATCCTCTTTGTTTATGTAGTCAAAGTAGTGGTCATGTTTCAAGTTATAAAGACATGATACTGGTTGGCATTGACTTTTACTTGATTTAATTTAGTGTATAGTGATTGAATGTAAGTAAGCTTGTGTTGATTTGACAGGCTGATTGTAGCGATATTGTATTTGATTGTTATAATTACGCAACCACTTTCGCTGTAAGTCCGATAGAGAAATATGCAATTATTAGTATTAGAGATGAAGATATACACACCTAGTAGATTGCATTGCAGTAGTACTATGTTATCTTAGTGGAAACTTAAAGTTGTCCGGATTTAGATGATGGTATACTAACTAAAGATATCAGATATTTATCATGAGATGAGATGAGAGTAGTATTTAGTGCTGACGATTCTAAGGAAACAAATAATATATAATCACCCTTCTGCCTATGGGAACTGGGGTACTTTCATAAGGAAAATTCTAAAAAATTCGCACACGTTATCTACTATTAGGAACCTTCGTGCTTTCGCCTACCCGGCAATTATCTCTGTTTAGTTAGACATTCCGTCACCCTTCTTTATACTTTAGATAATTGTAGGCAGATCTTACGATTCAAGTCTACGAGCAAATCAAAGCAAATTAAAAAGCAAATTAAAATATAGGCAATAGCATTGCCATTTTTATATTGCTACATTCTCCACTCTGAGATTATCTACTTTCTTCTTTTTCAATTGCAAATATGCTAACTAATAATGGACAGATTTGCAAAGATACCTGAGTTTAATGACAAAAGTCAGAAGTATTGCTATTTATGTGACTGCATATTAACTTTTTTAATATATGCACACAATTAGTGACACTTTTATTAATTACTATACTATCTAAGTCTACCTTGGAGAGCGTAAATGAATTATGCTTTACATATAAATATGATAAATTGACAGACAAACATGACAAAGAAACTTTGGAATTGAAGTGAATGTAATATACAAATATAGACTTGGGAAATTAATTAATTGAGGAATGCATGATACGCTCAGAACTTGAATGTACCCTCATGAAGTTATATGTATGAAATCTGTAAAAAGAAAACTTGTGATATGATCAACTAAATATTGCTTTCATTTTGTTAGAACCAAAGAAATGAAGAATGTATTGAGTAGGTATGTGGATAGCTTATAGAAGCATTTAATATAAATTCCAGTGCGTCAGTATATTATACAATACATACTCGTACATACATAAGTAAAAATTATGATTCTGGGGAGGTGAGCATATGAGGAGTACACGAATATCTACTCATATGCTCACCTCCCCAGAATCATGTATTTACTTACTTACAACTTAGATAATTCCATATTCATGAATCCATGTTATGTGAAGTTCCATAATATTACATAAGTAGTTCTATGTATACCTACCTCAGAGTTAGTTTACGTATGGTAAGCGTAAGCAAGTATGCATGTAGTAAAATAAAAATAAATATATCTAATGCAATATTACTGCTTTGCTTACTTACGTTGTTCTATAAAACTGAAGGGTACGATATTTATAATAAGGACGGAATAAAATTGTTTTTAGCTTATAACTCTGGTTTCTCCATGTAGCAGTAATCTAAATATCTCGTTGGCGTATTGCTCTGAAGTTGCTATCTTAACGCGAAAGAATATAGCGAGTGTGTAGCAAATTCTAAAGATAAGTAAATTCATTGTGAATTGTGAATTTCCTACGCCTGTGAATGTGGAAAATTGCGGATTGAGTAGAATTAAACGAATGCATGAAAGGACGGCGCGGTGATAGGACGGCTAGAAAAGAACAGAACATGCATTTATTTATCGCCAAAAAAATGCGAAATGAAACTTGTAGCTTGGGTCGACAGAGCACATAAGACAACTAACGTACATTACATACTTTGATTTGCCTTGATTTCATTGAGGCTTGGCTTTGGCTTTGGCTCGCAGTAAAACTTGCGGAATATATAGCCATAGGTATATATTATACGATTACCCAGTTATCCTATGTATCTGTATGTACAAGTCTTAAGTATCTATTAACTGATGGATGAGTCAAATCTCAAATGTTGTCTGTCTCTATCCCAGTACATAAGGTAACACAGCAGATAAGAGCTATAGACGCACATACTCATGATGTATTGGATTTTTTGCACGGAGGTATAGGATGTAGATATGCATAGGTATTGTGTAGATTCTGAATAATAGATGCAATATTTTTATTATACCATACATGCTTAAGTAGGTACAGATTCTACAGATGTTTCTTACTAGGTAAGTGAGTATTATATAAATGTCGTTCTTTGTGTAGCACGATTGAGTAGGCATGTTATGCAAATGTAAGTATGTGAATACCTACATAGATGTTTTGAATTAACTATGTAGGAGAATAACGCATATTATGTAGGCTACAGTATACACAGTCGAATAGAATGAATGTTATACAAAATAAAATCAAGGATGGGATAGGGAAGCTAATCGCAAGTTGTTGTAAGTAGAATACCTGTCTTAAAAATTGGTTGTGTTGTTCTGTTGTGTGGTATAGCATAAGCAAGAGTTGAGTAATGTGATTATGACGGAGAAACGAAAGAAAAATCTCGAGTTTCAAAGACTCATCTGAAGGATTGTGCTCGTTTTTATTTACCTACTAATCTTAAGTATGTAGGTAGGAATAAAATAATATTATGTAATACTGTTTGAATGAAGTTTATATTATATCTGTGGCCAAAGCAAGCAGATTGCATTCTGTCTATCTCTGTTTTGTATCGCAGTCTCAGCCAAGTCTCGTTGGCTTGCCTGGACTATTCTTCTGCTGGCATGGAATACTTACTTAATAAGTTTTTCTAAGTAAGCATCAATGTGCAGATGTCCTAACAATAAGATATGTGTTCGTATACGTACTGTATAGATGCTTGGCTTAATAGTACCTAATATTATTTGTGAGCGAATAATAAGCATAGAGTTGTTGCTGAGAGTTGCGACTGGGACTGGGTCCCAATTGAATAGATCGAGAAGTGTTTCTTTTCTATAAACGATAATTCTATTGGATTGTAAGTACTTTTAGAATGCTATAGACGGAATGTACGAATTATATGATTTTACATGGCCGATGTATGTAAATGTAATGTAATGTAATTCTGTCACACGCCTGGTCTGGTCTGGCATGGCTTCAGTTGGATTTGCTAGCTTGGCTTGATTTGCCCTCCTAAGAAGATGATCGTCATTCTGTTCCATTAGTATTCGGCACTCTATCCAATCCTGCCAATGGATTCGACACTTGAATTGGCGTTCAATCCGGAACGAAGGCATGGCACTATTAAAACTTAAATTATATTTTACTTACATCCTATTAGTTATAGAGAGATGTGTTTTGTTTTTGCCTACTTATGCATATTATATACTCTGCTTGTAAGTAGGTAGGTACAGCAGGAATATTTATTGTTACTACTTTTGTTCTTCCAACTGTCATAACTACATCAAGTGTACATATATGATATTAGTTTATACCTACCTACTTAAATTAAGTCTGGTGATGATTCATTGGATTTCGTAGTCAGGAATTTAGTACACTGTAGGTACATAAGTGTATGTACTAAATATATGTTAGTACTAAACCAAACATCAAGAAAATAATGCATATTGGACATGAAAACATTTCCATACCTGTAGTACCTACCTACCCAACTTTCTTGCCATTTTCCACTTTTCACACGCTATTTTACTATTATGATGTAATGTTTCGTATTAAAAGTAAAGCATGAATTGTTCTGATCCTGCTTAAGTCATACTTACCACTATGAAGAACTATTCAACTTTACTTACGTCATAGCTGATATAATACGAACAGGTATTTGTTTTTTTGGAATTCTTTGATAATTTGATCACTTCAAAATAGCCCATTCACCCATTCGTAAAAAATTATGATTAGTATTGTATTACAGTAGTTAGGTAATAATGTTCAAAATCTTATTTTAATACCACAAAACCAGGATGAGGATACCACTCTTTGAATTATGTGGAAGAAAATTCCTTCGCCACATCCAACGCCACAACATCACCGTTAAAGTGTAACGGATCGAATAGTGACAAGACAGACATCGTATTCAAGTAGCCGATCCATCTAACCGAAAGCTAGGCTTCGACTTTATCGTTTGATCCTACAAAAGGCATTACTGCAAATATTAATGTTAACAGACTGGGAATTCCCGGTATTAGTTCTGTGACACCAACAAGTCACGGAAGCTAATACATTTTTCTGTCATCCTCGGAGAATTGCAGTGCATGGTTTCGATTCGTTGGGCTTCTTCTTTTGCGTATAAGCTTCTAGCTATATAATCTCAGTTACTTACTTACGTTTACGTTTTACATGTGAAATGTTAGCAGTACATCAGAAAGTACGAAGAGTGTGAGTGGCTTTAATACAGAATATCAGATATGAAACCTTTCTAGTATGAAGTCCCCCTTTTCTAGCGATAACAGGGTTTCTGGTGTCAAGTGACATGACACGCACAGTGACAGGGAAGAGAAAAGTTGAACCGCTATTGCTATTGGAAAATCATAGCCAGAGTTTCGTCATGTCTTTTTGTTGGATCGTTTATAGAAATACGATAAGGGGACGAATTTAAATAGGGAAGAGCCAGTGACAGCAGACACGAGCGAGTGCATTTTAAAGGGGAAACCTTATCACTTAGCTAACCATCACTGAACCTCACTATCTACAAGATAATGATGACGTAAGGAATACATGTGCACTAGTACGATATGTTTTATTCGAGAGTGACGTATTTTGGTACGTGCTTCATAGTTCAGCTACTCTGTTACCAATAATACTTGAGATTTCGAGACATGGAATTGCATCTGAAAGTAATGATGTGCATATTATGTAAATGCTAGATACAATTCTTTACTCATGATATATTTAATGGGTAGAATGATAAAGTGCTATAAATAGCAATACTTGCCATACTATATCTGTAGGTATGATTGTTACATTTTCCCAATATATATACATATTTTCTAAATGGTGAGTTTTCGTATGCATAAAGTACAAATATAATTCGGTTGGTGTAGCACAGTTATATTTCTATTTAATATTTCAGTGAACCTACATCAGAAATCAACAATTTAAAACTTCAATCCAAAATTCAATCTATAACCTTTGATGACAAATGAAAGCTTCTGAGTAATTATGCAATGCAATGGTGGTACAGCCATTTGGTTACATTTTACGAGCTTTTGTTAGTCATTACATATTGCTGCGAGTTCTAACAACTATTACATACAGCAATAGCAGTACGATAATGACAGTATGTATTCATTACAGACCATCGATGCAATTAAGATAGGAATTTATCATATTTTAATTTTCACCTACACGTTTAAGCTTTCTACTTTTTAATTTAGTGTAAGAAATTCTAATCCAATTTTCTAAGGTAATGTTTCCAACTACAGGTTTACTGATACTCCTCTTCATACCACGCCAAATAAATAAGTTGGGTACACTTTGCTATCTTTATAGAATCCTTAGTTGATGAAGACAGGCATGTAAGGAAAACATATGCAAGCGCACGAAGTTTATGAATAATTACTTAAAATCAAAATCCTACTCACAGTATGGAAAGAACAATTATAATCTTTGGAAAGCTCTTTAGAAAAACTAGCGTTTCCTAAGCCATTATATATCTGTACTTGCGGTTTCGATTCTCGCCCTCTTTGCTGCAGTTACTGGTTCATGACAAATACGTATCACTGTTCATTAAATATATAATTGAATGGTAAAGTATTCATTATTATTGTAATGTAGACTTCTCAAAACCATTTTCAACTTAGTAGAGGCAAATTAACAAATGTTCTACTCTACTCTATACGTAGTATTGCATGAGTGTTGGGAAAAATGTATTTTATTACACATATTATGGATGTGTTTACTGTTTACCCTATTTTGAATTAATGCTCCAGTATCCAATCACTATGATCTTTGCTTTACTCAGCTTATCTGTTAGATATTATGAAAAACTATATGTGCATTGGCTGCTACTGTGTAAATTAAATTGAAACTACAGCTGGGCAATAAAGAATTGATTGGTTTGGCAAGACAAGTTAAAAGCAATTTCCCTGCCTACAAATAAGTACAAAAGTAAATGATTTTGCAAGGAAAGGTGCCAACAAAGCCATAACAATATACACCCTATACACGATACACTAACAAACCTCACTGGCCAAAGTCTATAGATTAAGGTAGCTTGAAACTTTTATTCATTTCTTTAACTTCAATCTATCTTCTCTATTCATCTGCATAGTTACTAAATTAACTAAACGTGGAGTATAAAGATACGAGTATATGTTCTTCCCATCAGTAGTTCAAATCAAATCACATATTATTGTAATTTGGAATATAATGCAATTCACATGGGTTCCAGACACTGGATTTTTAGTCTACATTGAGGACAACAAATCGGACAAACAACCCAGCAATTTTTAATAAAATAATTTTATGGCTTACGTACCTATTCCAAGTAATATACTAAAGTTGTAGCTATAATATTTGTTAATGTAAGTACATTTTTGCCATGTGTGCACTAGCACCTTGCATCACCGTACATTTTGGATAATCCATCAACAAACAATCAACTTTATGCTTTAGATAAGGATAAAAATTAATGCACTTACAGAGATAACATCTCATAGTTAGTAAGTGGGAATGTGGGTTGAGTAATATGTAGATGAAATAAAATGAAGGTACCTACATCAGTGCATGTGTTCTTATAACGAAACAAACGCTCATTTAGCACTCAATATACTTATTTATGCAGAAGCATTATTTGTACAAGTTTTAGTATTGCTGTGGCCATCGACAGTGCAAAGCATTAGGAAGCATCAAAACAAGACCAAGAAAGGGAGCCATTAAAGATAGTTTTAGAGATTTTGATGTTCGGTTGGTAATAGGAGTTTGTAGTTAGCTATGTGCGTCTTATTGCTTTTCTCCTACATTTATTTGTAAAACAAGAACTACTGGCAAAGAAGGTTACACTTTAATTTGCAATTTGCATCGGTTGCACTGAATTTATTTCTTACCACACCTCTCCATTGCTCAACTGGGAAAAAGAGATTAAATTGACTCACTTTGACTTTATTAGGTAGGCAACGACAAGACTCTCGATCTCTCAGCCATGCTACATTTTCAAATTTAGTAGACAATGGCACGGCACCAGAAATTACATCTATGTAACTCAATTTTGCATTTACTCTCCCATTGTGTGTAGCGTGTAGAATACATAGAATCATCATCATGCTTTTGTAACATATTGCATAAAGGCACTGTACATAGGTACCTACAATTTTGTATCTCTCTACATCTAAAAATTACTTATGTACCGTACTACTGATCTATTACTAAAGTGCTTTATAAAAATGTTATTAAACTATACATATAGGTGCACGGATAATATGTACATGTTTTCTATCTGTATGTATCCATTAGAATAGCTTACGCTATACAAAATAGCATTAAATTGAGTTGTGCTGTGCGTACGTTTAGTGCTTTATTTGCACTAAACTTAAATAACACATTATGAGGATGTGACATTTCATTCCGTTTCAAGTTGTACATAGTTAATATTTCAAAGGCAGTTACAGTAGAAGCTTATTCTGTTAAATAGAACTGCTACCGAGTGGATGAAAATTAAACTTGTCTTCATATTCCATTTCCAACTCGCAGCAAATCTCATTTGACTGATTTAACTAGAATTTTCCGTTTCATTTGATTGCTTAAGAGTATTGTGTTTGTTCCACTGTTTTCTGTCAACATCAGCAGCAGCCTTTATTTCCTTTTTGCTTATAATCTAAATACATCCCCTTGTCACTTTACATTACATTGAGGATTTAACAGAGATTTGTTTTGCACACACTATGTAGTGAATTCGCATTGTACGAAAATAATTTATTTGTATTACTGTATTTTTTTGATTACAATATAATGGAAAACAGCTAGCTAGTAGCTAGATAAAATAGGAGCACAGAATGAGGATAATGCCTTAGGTACTACTAATAGTAGTATTCAATTACAATATTATTTTGCCATTATATACCAGGTATAAAAAAGAAGGTTTAGGTACATCTTATCAAAATAATTGTCCAAAGTAATTAGGAAGGTACAGATACACTCGTCTACAAAATTTCCATTAACAAATTATTGTCCCGTAGTAATTATTCTTAAAATTATCGTACATATTGACGTAAACAATGTACTTACACACTAGTGAAACTGGAAACCATCTAATTTCAATAATGCATAGTAATTGGGTAGGTATAGGTACCTGAAAATAAGTTCCAATGTATTTTGTACCTTAACTACCTAAAAGTTGAATAAAACGGGCAAAAAATGTATTTGATACCGAATGACATCCCAATAAGAATGAAATACAAGTTTGTCATCAACAGATCTCTTGTACACGCAAGTTGTAATACAATACAAATAAATACAACGCAACAAACTTACAAACAATGCATTTCGTTGTTGTAAGCTCCATATATATTAGTATACTATACTATACTGATTATATTGCATATTGTAGTATAGAGTCCAAGAGTAGAGATCAAGCTGAGTTTTTTAGGTTGTATTTCGGTATGTATAATGATTTGTCTCATGCTCCCTCACATGGCATGGCATTGTTACCGACGGCTAACAAGATACATAACATACCTCCACATTTGCATAACTCTCTGGCTGCATTAAATTCAACACATATTGTCTGTACTAAACTTTGTTATTTACTTAGCATAAATTTTTGGAAGTTGATACTACAATCTACAATAGAGTATAATTTGTACCCGATACTTATTACATACCTAGTAGCATAGTAAATATGCCTACTACAGATACTTCATAGCTGCATTTTTATGTATATTAGTAGTTACAATCAAATAATAGTGATGAGGCACACAAGGCAAAGGAAGGAATGAAATGCTTATGCAAATTGTAAATTCAAGCTCACAATCAGCAATAATGCTTAATGCTGACTGTACCTTATGTCAAGTTAGATACTTACAATTATAAAGCACAGCCTATTGTATGGTTCTGTTTTGCGTGATGTGAATTATGCTTTATGTCATACTGTACAAAGTCGTTTTGTCTACTGAGAATGTACTCAGGAATTTATTTTGCTTGCATATTACATAGCTTCATGTCATATCATATAGCAGGTAAATGACAATCAGTAGTTTAGTACAAACTACACACAAACTACTAAAGTATATCTATATCTTGAGTAAAGTACCTAAGTATATCCAATTACCAATGCTACTTACTTGTATAGGGTCTACATTCTACATGTGTTTATACAACTTACAATTTTCATTGTTAGTTGCTCGCCATAAACACACAAAATCACGTACTGTACTAAATACATAAAACATCCTCGCATATTTAGTATATTTTATCACAGCCACATATTATAAACAAACATGCAATTCTCACGGAAAATAGTTACGCTTCTTTATCATAATCATAATACTCACAAATCAACAGTCACAAAGACACAATTGGCTGTCATTATTCATTGCTAAATTTACATGCATGTTTACATTGAACGAGGTTTTACAAACATTACCAATGTAATGTTTACAAACAAGAAAAACTGTGTAGGAAAGTAAATTATATTTTTGTTACTTCAGTCTGCAATAAAATGAAGTTTATTGAATTCTTCAGTAAAAAACAAAATACTGCAAATAAACCTACCTCTGAAGTACATTAGTGTTATTATTTCTGAGAATCACGACCACAATTTACCTAATTTTTATGGACGATGGTGTTTTATTGCTTTCCATTGCCATCTCCCACTACTAGACTGCTAGTAGACAAAATACGAATGCAAATGCATAAATTACTTACAATAGGCTGCAGAGACCTACTTACTGATTTTATTTAGTCATTTAGTGTACTGTAGCAGCAACAACCTACTGTTACGATCATTAAATACTTAGCTATTGTTAGTCCATATGTGTGCCAGTAACTTTGAGAGTTGCATTTTTTACATTATTTTACGACAGCCGAAGCAAAAACGTCAAGAGTTAAGCTACCTACACTATTATCAGCAAAATATATCGCATAGTTTTCGCTCTTTGACCGTTACTGTTACCTTGATGTTGGTGCAAGTAAATTTGTACATGTGCACACACGTTATACATGAATGCAATTCTTTGTTGCATTGGTTTTCTATAGTAGTAGGTATGTTAGCAGACATGGAGAGTCATTTAAAAGTTAAGAGTGAACAAAGTGCTGCTCTGGCTGTTTAGTTTTGTTGTCCAATTGATTTGACGTTGACTTTTGACTTAACTTTATTTCACTCGCATCGCAATCAACTTTTTGCGACCCCGTTTGAATTAGTTGGCTTTGGCTTTGGATTTCTGTGGCTCTGCAACTGCAATGCTAGACAATTTAGCATCAGCACACATGGATGGCTTTCTAATGGAATGAAGCTCACGTAGTCTGTATTATTCACGTAAGTAAGAAAAAACTTGAAGATGATAAGACACACCACAGCTATAAGATATATTTTGCTTCACTCGCATAGTGCAGAGTTGCAGAGGCACCTTCAGTAACCTTACAGTAGTAAATCAAAAGCAAAGTTGGAATTGAATTACTTACACAAGCAAAACTTTTTAGTTCTGATTACTGGGCTAGACGATACGATGATGATAGCATTTACTTATCTTTTATAAACATTGCATTATCCAATGAGTGGAATGAGTTGGAGTTAAGTTGGCTACATGCATACGCGTAGTTATTTACTTAGAGATAATCAATTGAGAAAAATTCCAAGTTGGCCTGACTGATTTTTGTTCGTGTGGAAGACTATATTATGTCCTATACAAATAAGTAAGTTAGACATGTCTTACGTTACATACTATAGACATATAGCTTTACATCAGCATTGTGGATTGGTGAATAGAAGTTTGATGACTAATAATGACGGAAGGAAAATATTATTCATTAGTATTAAGAGCTATGCTTACAACGAGTGAGCATAGCACTACTTATATAAGTAAATAGGATATAAGATCATGTACAATGGATGTTAGTAGTATAATATTACGATTTAGAGATCAGAGAAGCAGGCAACGAAGAATCCATTCGATTTGAAGATATCTGACAATGAGTTTAGTGACTATTCAGCTAGGACGTGATGGAATGCAACCTTTGTTCCTCGTCTCGCAAAAAGTAACATGACTACCAACGAGCCAGGCTCTGTAATGTTTATTTTCCTTTCCATTATATTCTATTAGTACAGTAACTAGGTAAATAAGGTAGCTATTTACTAATATTTAACCATGCCTTCCATACGAAGGAGCCTTCCTTATATTATTTCACAAAAAGTGATACCTACTATAGTAATAGTAGACTCTTACCTGGTAGTTGGCAGGTACATTTTATTATGGTTTTACTGATGAACATTAAGTAGCACTTACTTGTGCTAAGGTTTGGTATACCTTATTGCCTACTCATCACTGAAAATTACATAAGTATAAGCAAGACTCATTCAATCTATCTGTACCATAGTACTTATAATGTTTCTAAAGGTATCTAGCGCCCAAAAGTCTTCTTACGATTACTATTACTCTACATAGAATCTGTTGGTGTAATGTTATAGTATCATTACTTTATGTAGATATATAGATAGCTATTTAATCCTTACACGAGCGTGGTTATAGTTGTGTTGTAATAGAATAAGTAGCATTAGTAGCATACTTTACTAATTCAGGGTTGGTCATATTTACATTTCATCTATTTGGCAACGAGATTAGTATTCTTCTGCCCTTTTGTTGGATACAGGTACTGACAACAGGACACAGCATCCACCCTGATTATCCTTTATCCATGATAAATACATATGTAATGTGACTATAAAGATCTCGTGTCAAAAAGTGGAATATTTTATCCAAAGGGGACAAGAAAAGCCTTTTCCCTGCCAATCCCTATAAGTTTGCACTATGTAAATACTCTTTATTAACATCTCAAAAATGAATTCAATGATTTAATTAAGGAAGTACTATTTGTTGA
This sequence comes from Tomocerus mixtus, assembly GCA_034694165.1. Lineage (NCBI taxonomy): Eukaryota > Metazoa > Arthropoda > Collembola > Entomobryomorpha > Tomoceridae > Tomocerus > Tomocerus mixtus. Next base: position 3,842 of record JAQFYC010002758.1, on the reverse strand, counting down.
CATAAATATATCTTGCCAAATAGTAAGTGAAGCAGTATATCGAGTAAATAAGCATGTATAGTTATGTTTCCTCAAAACAAACTGTTCAATCCAGTGTAACATTACATAAGGTATAACGCTCTGAATACAGTATAGTATGCTCTTTGATTTAACTTCTCACTGACAAGTGGAAGTTAGGAAATATGGTAATGGGTACATTTCTCTTAAATGCGTCCTGCTATTCTACTGCGCTAAAAATAATTACATATAAATACAGATAGGTACATTTAATGACTCGTCTTGTTCTCATAATAAAAGTTTCTTCGTCTAAGATTATACGCATTTACTTACACACATTAAAGTAGCTACCTACTTTGTTAACTACATAATATATATAATTATGGCTGAGCTAAAGTAATCTAAAGCTTGCTAACGTATATCTGTAGTATAGTAACTAGTGTACTCCATAACGATATATATGTTTCATTCGGATACAATCAGAAAGAAACTGTGTGAATACTATGCACGTTACTGGGAACGTGCATTTGTATAATATGTTCAAAGAATGTTAATGTATTTCCTGGGAGTCTGAAGATGGTTTCCTCAGTATTTATAAACATTTATGCTTGTTTTAATTGTAGTATGTAGTTACAATTGAATTTGTTGACAGTATTTACTATATTTAGCATACCAAACAATATTTCCGAGAGTAATATTGAATGGAAACCTGAAATTAGAGTAATTTTTAAGAAGTTTCCCTACTTCCAATGAGTTCATGTGCTACAGAAGAAATAGATGTACTTCTAACATAATTTTATAAGACAGTCTCATCACGAGTTTAATTTCAGCCAAAATAATTTACTTCGCGAATATGCAATCTAGCAATATAAACGTTCAGTCAGATTATATCTACAAGTGTCTAACAGGTAACATGTCTTAGGATAATGTTACGGAATGAATAAGTATATAAGCTTCAAGATTGTACTGTAACGAACATTCTCATAATTTTGTTAGCAGTAGTGTTCAGTCTACTGTTCGCATTGCCCATTGATTTTCACTGAGTCTCTTATGTAGTACCTACTTAGACGGATTGTAACAAAAATGCGATGGCTCAGACGTTTTAAGGATGATACTTGTAAGATTGCAGTATCTGGTAATGCAGAGACCTTGTACAATATAATGAGAGTTTATGGTTCTCGTGTTGCATGTGATTGAGCTTTGGCTTTTGTGTAAGCCAGCACCTGTACCTAAATTATAAAAAATGGTACGCAATAATATTTTGAAGTTTTCTAGCAAAATGAGTAGTGAACATGGTAATGATTATGAAACTTGACGGCTGTGAGTTACAAAGTGCATAAAAAAGGGAGAATCCTATGGCTAATTATTCTAATGCACCTTCTGAGGGTATTAATGTAACATATACTAGATACTAGCTAGAGTTAACCCTATAAGTTTTACATATATTTACTTACTATACCTATACGTATTATGTATTACACAAAGTTCACACTAACAATAACAATATTAAAGTTAAATCTTTATGACTTACAGGACGGAGCGGTCATCCGTACCAAAGCATGGAATGAAGGAGCCAAGTTATTTGAACAACGAATTGGTAAGCCTTGATTACATTTTTCTTTACCTTGCTTTTTACAGATAGAAACACGCTGTTCTTATCTTCTTATGCGCAAATAAACAAAATTCTTGCTTTATCGCGGTAGCTCAATAAGTTCAACTCTTTTGAGTTTTGTAGCTTAAAGCTGAAGTGAAGCTGAGATATTCTCCGAGTTACGTATGTACATATTAATAATGTATGCAGGGGTAATTTTCATTCGTACATATGCGAATAGATTGTATATGTGAAGTTTTGTTCCTGTATCGCTTGAATACTGAATGCACAATCTACTGTGAAATATAAACATACGAGTAACGAAAGTGACGGAACTGAAAGCATAAAATAGGAAAAAGTTCATTTCAGGGAATGGGATTCGACAAACCTTTGCGTTCTCTCAAGTTCTGGAAATTTTTTCGTGCCACTAGTTCGTGCCAGCAATGATTTTCTGTGGTGATGGAAATGGGGGTGAAATAGGCAGGTTCTCAGCATTCACAGAGTTATTTATTAGTAGGCAGGAGAGAGATCTTGCTCGACGGAAAGAAAAACACTAAACCTTTACTTTACCTCATTTCCAATGTATTTACTACCAGTACTAGTCAACTATAGCATACAATTTGAACTTTTCGGTGTGAACAAAAAGAATTGCTGCCTTATTGGATGGGTATATCTCTCATTTTCTTATTTTTTCATTTTGTGGTATGCTATGCATTGCATGAGTGCTTGTTGTTCTATTATCTTTAGTGAGACTCAGGAATGGGGAAGGATGCGGCAAATAAATTTTGTAAGCCTTGTAATCCTAAGGAAGTAGGCAACAAACAAAAGTAACAAGATAAAAGGGTTCTTTTTCTGATTTTAATGACTATGTAGGAACTACAGATAAACATTCTTCTTCGCTTAAGCTTATGTCATACACACTACGATTTTATCATAATGCACAGACCATGTCCTTCCTAGTATCACGCTGTAAATCTGCAAAGAGATACTTTCTGGGCTGGTATTCAGTCCCGTTACAGTGTATTTCGAAATACTTACTCAATTTTAATACAGATCATGAGGAATCTGGCCAAATAGTACTTAAGTATTAAGTAAAAACAATTTTCAGCTGATTTTTACGTTTACCTACTGAAGTTGACCTGACCTGATTACAAAACTGCTACTGCAAGTTGCTGCTGGTCGAACAGAGTTTAATATACTACTATGGTCACGAAATATTATGTAACAATTAGGTTATTGCACAGAAAACATTCAATGATTAGGGCCTAAATTATATTAACTTGCAATAAAAAATTTAAAAAAATTTCGATGTAGCAAATCTACCTTCCTTCTTTAAGGACAGCATGCTTTTTGTTGTTCACGAAAACACAAGTTGTATCTACGTGGTATAATTAGCAGCTCAAAGTGTTACATTATTGGATTGAATTCAATCACTTCGCTGAAACCACCTACTTACGTCTTATATTTCAATCTTGGAAGTTTTATTGCAGTAAGTTGTACACACTTCCTAGCTTTAAATTGCATTTGTGTTCAGGTATGTATTAATGTATGTTTTTATGGAATGCAGTAATTTGTCACGCTTCTTGAGAGAATTAGTTTCTTCTGTGAATTGCGTTAGTTAAAAACAGGGAGGCGGTTCTAGTTCTAAAGATGCATCGAAAAATGCCAAGAAGCTACTCGGCATGAATAATTGGTTGAATATTTAATGAGTACTACGTAATCTAAATTTATGCAAACGAATGTTTTCTCTGCAGCACATACATATTTAGACTGTAACATTTTTACTTTATCTTACCTTACATTACCTTACCGCAGATGTAAGACTGTAAAACCCAAGAGCTGACAGATACGGCTAGATTTCATAATCCTGTGAGTGCTTACATATTAATAGCTCCATATTATGTAACAGCCCTAATAAATGGCTAATATTCATATCGTAGAGCGTAAAAGTATGTACGAACTACGAAGTATAATGTATCTCTGTTCACTCCACCCAAATCCTTCACCATGTCCATGTACGCATAAAAAACTAAAGTCAGACTCAGAATTCTAAACATATCACTGTGAAAAGAAACATCCTTAAAATGAATAATTACATTCTACATGCAACTTTTCCATCCAAATAGCTTTTTCGGCTTTCACTCTACTCCTAAAAGCATGCGGGACGATTTTAGAAAAAATAAACTGGTATAGTAACCACTATAAATGACCAGCGAAGGTATTTTTAGTTGAATCTCACATCGCCCCACATAAT
>JAQFYC010002757.1:0-23815 GCA_034694165.1 Tomocerus mixtus | reverse complement strand
AGCCAATTTACGCGATCAGGTTTGGCTTAAGATTAGCCTTTTTTTCAGCTAAGCGCTGTTCGTGCTACGGCTCCTGGTCTTTAGGTAGCTGAATTTTAACCACCTTGTTGAATGAATTATTTTAATAATATTATTAATCCAATTTTTATTTCATATTTAAAGCAATTTATTTCCAAGAGCCGCATTTACAGAACTAGCCGGAGGATATGCAAGTAAATACGCAACAACTAGCAGATGCTATAGAAGAAGACAGCTAAAGGTAAGTAAATATCTTTCTTGTTATTTTGCTATGGTTGTGTCACTAGGAGTAAAAGTATAATATGCTATGCTTGTATCCATTTACTGCTAAATGCCATCTATAGAGCTATAATTTTGCTAACTATACAGAAGGCGTGCATTTTTTACTTGAAAGTTGACAAGTGGAAATATTCTTTGTTTGTATTGAATGTTGATAATGGACACAAACAATTGAGCACGCACAATTTTTGTTTAAGGTACATAAGGATTTTGTAGATACGTGTATTTGTGTATTTAATGTGTTTATGCTAGCAAAACGAAAGGGAAATGTTTACTGTTTACGCTAAACAAAATTTTAGAAACAAAGAGAGATAATACAGATAGGTACGTACGTATAATTGAAATTTTTGTACGCGTGAATTTTGAATTGGCATTAAAGATAAATGCCACATTAGAGAATGTAGAAAGGAAAGTTGAATTTGATTTTTTGACACGAATTAAAAATTCAAATGAGAAGATTCGAGAAAATTTTGAGCATGAGCTATAGCAGGGGACGAGAAAGTCAAATCTCAAGATTGCATAAGCAGTTTACTATAAGCTTTCACCTTTCACTTATTCTCGCAGACATGGCCGTGTAGTTTTAGATTACAATTAACTTGTATTGTTGTTTATTATTTATTCATATTTTAACTACTTGCCCTTAGCAATAGGAATCTATATAGTATTTTTCAGTACCGCACAATTAAGATGATTATGTTCATACATGTAAATACATGTGGTGTGAAGGACGGGACTTACTTATTATGTACATAGTACTTATTATTATGCAATTTGTTATATGCAAATCCTACATAGTCATTAGAGGCAAATCCCAGCTGATCAAATTTAGAACACAAAAATGGTAATTCTCCGTCTAATGACTTTGTAGGCGTAAAATGCAATACATGTGAAACACGACAATGATTTGGTTATCCTATTTCCCTTACTTTTTTAAAATCTTCAACATCTTACAGCTTAAACGTTTCTCCAATTGACTTTTTCAGCATCACATTTTCAACTAAATTATGTCACTAAAAACTAGTTGCAAAAATGTCGATGCATTTAGCAACTGAGGCTCTACTTGGCCTATTCTGGAATTTGACTTATATTGTACAATAGAATTATGTTGTACCTACAGATAGTCCAGTTCATTTGCTTGGATTTTACCCAGCATTGGCTGGAGTTTGTCCGTATGCCTGATACATAATGTGGTAAACGTGTAATAGTTGTTTGTAACATATACTACAGATAGGCAATGGTGGTTTAGTTGGGTGGGGTTGTGTAAATGTGGTAGTTATAATTTCCTTCAGATGTCAAAGAAGAATCATATTCTTATATGTAATATGGACAAGTAATAAACGAAGGAGAATGTAGAGTAATAAAATATCCGACCCGCCCCAACTGAAACCAAACCACGAAACCAGGACAAGGACAACACAAGAGGAACGAGAAATATGATTCCGTCTGTCTGTTTAGTCTCTTCAGCAATATGTAGTATTAGGATTTTAAAATATACACCCTCCCTCGCACTTTACCCAAAGATACCTATTTCTAATACCCTGTGATTTTAGTTGGCTAAACCATGCAAAATGCATTACAAAATTTGAACTTTTGTAATGCTAAATAGTATTTACAATAATTACAGTAATCTAGAAAATGTCAAAACTATCACTGACTTAATTCATGGCGTTCAGAATTTGCGAAAACTAATTTAGCGTTCAGAATTTGCGAAAACTAATTTAGCGTTCAGAATTTGCGAAAACTAATTTAGCGTTCTGAATTTGCGAAAACTAATTTAGCGTTCAGAATTTGCGAAAACTAATTTAGCGTTCAGAATTTGCGAAAACTTATTTAGCGTTCAGAATTTGCGAAAACTTATTTAGCGTTCAAAATTTGCGAAAACTAATTTAGCGTTCAGAATAGCAAAGTCCCTATTTTTCAGGTAAAACTCAGTGTTTCGGTATTTCCTACTTCCCACCAGAACCTTTTGGACATCTGGCATGATTGGGAATTTCCCTTTAGTGGAAATTGGGAAGTTCATGGTTAACATAGTAGCAAATGAGGGTGTGTTTTGTAAACCCCGACTTTTAGACAATATTCTAGGATCTGAAACACCCTCCCTGAACGACAAGTCAAGAAAATACGATAGTCACGTTCACTGTACACCGTTCATGTCATGTTGTCAATGTCATCCCAAAGAGACAGACTTGTAATTACATCTGTCACGATCTGGCTTATAATTTCATACATTCATAGCGGGTAGGAAGGATTTAATGTTATTCAACACCCGAATTATAAGCCATCGCTGCTTAACACGCTGACGATTGCGGTGACTTCTTTTGACTTGACTTTGACTACACTTCACTGGAGTGGAATGTATTTAAATACAAATGAACTCCCAATCCCAAAACAGTCTACTCAATAATATTCTCCAATCTAATAATCCGATCCTCTCAACTTCCCCTTATCCCAGCCAAGTAATAATAAACCATTTCAAAACGAATATAAAAGTAGTTTAGTCAAGCAATGTCATTAAATAACCATTTTTGTTGATAGTTTAAATTTAAATGGCATGTATTTGAGGAATTTGGTATTAAAATCTTACATTTCCCCAGGTGTGGGGTAAATTTAGATTTATATTTGTATTGTTGACGTCAACAGCTTTTCAATAAGACATAATAAGTACATAATACGTTGCTGTTTAAAAATGTGGTTTGTAAAAATTAAAAATATCTTTCTGCAAATATATTTAAAAAATGAAAATACTTTTTTTCAAAGTATTCCCCCATTCCAAAGAACCTCAGATATTATCCTTATGACAAAATATTTTTAAAAGTCTGGCCCCATATGCCCTCGAAAAATATGGGGCAATTTCTGTAATGTAATGGATTTATTCTTTCACAACTTAACTGTTCAATAACACGCTGGGAATCACTGGTGTCCAACAAAGGACAAATTAAATGTGAACTTCATTTCTCCTCATTTCACCTCATTTCTAAAATGTAAACCATATTTCTCCATCATAAGCTGTTTTCCCTGAATTAGGGTCCTTGGAACCCCTCCTTAACAAACTGAACCTGTCTCCTTAGTCATAATATAGGCTGTGTACCCCATCTCACAGTAACTTTATCAAACGTTGTAGTCTCCATAGTTTGGACGGACGGACAGACAGAGTATTCGCATAAAATGATTTCTCAACCACTTAATAAATTAGTAACCCAATTCCGAATTGTGGAATTATAGGAATACAAAATTGAACTAAATAAGTACCGCTGTGAATATCAACAGAATAAAGCAGGAGCAAAGCATAATGAACTTATGCCTCGAAATTAAATGACCCTCACACAATTCTATTCTCTTCTACAGATGGGACCGAAACTGTGTTTGTCTCGACCTCGATTCGGAATTCGTCTCCCTAAATGATTCCCTCGGTTTATAAAGTCTCCTAAACGATAAATCTCTGTTCTATATATTTGTACTGATGATGATGATGATTTGGGAAATGGGTAGGTAATGTAAATGCACTTATTAGTTAGTGACAGTGCTTTTGAAAAGGTTACAGTTTATATTTAGTGTGTATATTTAGGTATTTAGTTAGACAGAAGGCAGATAATAGGATTTACACTTAGGTAGGTAGTTAAGCGATGTAAAATAATGCCTACTTATTACTATTACTCAACTTCTGCTCAAACTCGACTGGCTGACAGGAATAAGTATTTAGTTTTGTGATGATAACTAGGTAGATGAAATGAGAGAATGTTCACGTACTTGCAATTAGTTAGTTCACATCAAAGCAATAATTAGTAACTAAAGTATGTACATGTTCATGCATGTAGGAATAGCAACTAAAATAAAGTATCTAAATATCGCCTCTTATATATTTATGTCAACGGAACCAATTATACCATCAGCCAAAGGACACATTCATAAAATTTTTTCACCTTGTTTTTTGCTTCTATCGATACAGTAATAAACCATTACAGAACGGATGCAGCCATTTGGTTCAACTAAATATTGTCCTTAAATTACCAGTTTCGTTGGTAAAAATAGTTTAAATTGCACATTAGACATTTAATATTGAAATCTCACAGTAACCCAGGTCCGGGGTAAATTGAGATTCATATTTGTATTCCTGACGTTATCAGCTTCCAATGTTACTATTTAAAAATATTTGTGGGTGTGGCCATAGCTCCCCGAGTGTGACCGATTTGATCCATTAACGAAGTGAGCTTGGGACCTTAGCCATGTATACCAAATATCACCAGAATCGGTCAACTCTGTCAAAAAGTTAAGGTGGCCATGGACAGATGGAAAGACAAAATATTCTTACAAAGTCATTTCTCAACCACTTAATAAAAAATAGACAAAAACATGCGTGTACTTTTTCCTGGTGGGTATTATACATAAATAAGCAGGCATCAGAAAAATTTTACTTTCCAAGAAACGATAAAGCGTTCAACAATAGCCACGCCCCTTGTTTTCCACTGTCTTTACTTTCTCCATTTGGTTAAATGGAGAAAGCATAAGATTTTTCCAAGTTTAGCCACTTCCCTACTTTTTCCGATTTCAATTATATAATAAATATTTCGATTGCCTGGTTGCCAAATATTCCCGATGCCTGCATGCTATAAGACAGAATGTCCAACTTGCCGTTGACATTTGTATTGAAGAGAGCTGTATATAAATGCTACAGAACTACAACTACTATATAAATATTCAAATATAGTTATTAGTGAATATATTCTCTTGTGCTCTGTCTTTTGTTTGAATAGAGTTTTGTAGTTGGATTTGATTGGATTGGTCTGACGGAGTTGATTTTAAATTGAGAGCTCTGTCTTTGTCTAACAAAACTGAAGGGAATGCCATGGCCATGATGCAATGGGATTCTAGAGAGAGTGTAGTGTATAAGTGTAGTGTAGTTGAGTATGTGTGTAAGTGTAAAGTAGTTGTAGTTGTAGTGTGAGAGTGAGTACATGTCTAAAGAGAAGAGAGAGACTAACAATAAGCTAATGAGTCGGAAAGTGGAGCAGAGTGCATTAGCGCACAAACTAATCGAATTTGTTTGAAACGAAAGGATTCCTTTCCTTCACTTCCCGTCAATTCACAAGACTTTCTCCCGACTCCCGACCCTCACTCTACTCTCAGTCCCTTTGCATAACCTCATCCTGTCGCCTTGTCATACCATGTCCATCTCATTTAATTAACACCTTCTACTATACACTACTAAGTACATATACCACTTCCTTTGCAATATTTACAGCCCATTCCGTGTATAAGAAATTCTTTATTAAAGGAATTTCCCTTTTTGCAAAGAATTATAGAATCCTCCGTTTGGTATCAATACAAAAAGTCGCTGAAATCAAAAAATGGTAATTAAATATACTAAACTAGACTAAATACAACTGATTTTTCACCAATTTTTAGTCTGAGAGACACTTATAAGGCATTTTTGACCTATTTAACTCCAATTTTTGATATTTTAGCGTATCCTGAGAATGTGTAGTTAATATAATTGAATAGTAAATAGGAAGTGTACAAGGAAATATTAAAAAGGTACACAAAATTGTGGAACAATGTAATCTTTAGTCAAGTAGAGAAATCTTTTATTGGCTTCTCAAGCCATTTATATGTTGGTGGATAAAAGGAATATAGATTTGCAACAGTATTTAATGTTTAAATAGGTAGGCCTTTTGTACAACTAGTTATATATACAGATATGCACTAGAGTAGATACTGTTAGTATTTAGGTAGCTAGAGACGTGACCATTATTGCCAGAAGGTCTTTTACTACGTGTGAAGTAATTAAATTGCTAATTTAGGCGTCGCTGTATGTATATTAAATATTCATGAGAAATGGTAGTACAGAAATTACTATATCTGTAGGTTGATCGAGACAAACAATTTCACGGAATTAAACAGTTATTTACTTTTCATATTACTAATACCTTATACCTATAACAAAACATACAACATACCGTACTGTAATATATATTTAGGTTATTTAACTATTTACTAGTGAAAAAATCTTTCGCTTTACTCTATATAGGTAGTACAAAGTGCATACGTAATAACGTAACTACTGTGTAAGTTGAAATAGAAAATACATTTCAATATGTTCATCTAAAGGTTATGTCTCAATATATTCTATGTGGCATGGCGGTTGCAATTCTACACTCAAAGGATTTATTTCCAGGCTAAATTAGCAAATTACTTACATAGCGCGTGTAATGCACTGGACGTTTTCAATTTAGTTAGAAATGGATGATTGGGCAATGGAAATCTCTACTCTTATAATGTGAACAATGTGGGCTTTGCATTGAAACGACCATTCTACAAATAGGGACTAACTTTGTAGGTTCTAATTTGTAAAATCTACGTGTGCTATTGTAAGGGATCATCCACAAATAATGGCCGCAAAAAATAAGCCTATTCTTTGCATGTATAGTTAATATAATTGAATATTATATAAATAAACCATGGCAATGGGTGCCCAACTGTATCGGCAGTAAAGTGGCATGTGCAGTATGCGCAGTAGACATGCGCAATGGACGGGTTTTGTTGATGAACATAGTTTAAATAGCATATTAGAGACATTTTGCACTTTTCCACAAAATCTCACATTACCCCCCATATGGGGTAAATTGAGATTCATATTTGAATTCCTTGTGCCAACACCTGTAAAACGATACCCCATTTGCCATTTGTTTGTTTTTGAAAATAAAAGGGCGTGGCCACAACTCCATGGGGGTGTGGCCAATACTCCGTTCACCCTTACTTACATTGAGACAGACGTCACTGCCATTCTCATACTGTATCGTGCCGATACAGAATAATTAGGAGTGCATAATAAGAACTATTACAAGTAAAATGGTACACAAAATTTTGGAACAATGTAATTAATACATTCATCTTTTGTCAAGTAGAGAAAATTTTTATTGTAAGGAACTTAATACAAGGAATTTCGCAATATGCGCAGTTAGCGGAAAATGCCAAAAATACTTATAAAAAACATTGTCGCCCGACATTATGTGTGTACGGTCCTTAATAAGGTATGTCCAGCAGCCAGTTGTAGCCCAGTTGCCTACTAATTATAATCTATTTGCATTTGCTTCAATTTTGCTTTACGCCAGAGATCAGAAATTAGTATCTACTTAGTTAGGTACTGTGAAACAATGAAACAAGAGAGAAAGTCTAAAGTAAAAGGTAAACGCGTAAAGAGAAAGCAAGTGTCGAGTTGTGGACTTTCACTTGGCTTGGCTAACTAGCTGACTACAATAGTAGAACTAAAACCAAAGCAAACCACGTCAAAGGAAGCAACTCTTTTGTGAATGTGTTAATAGACGGGATGTTGATGAATCATAATTGTAGTTAGTGTTCGTAGTTCGCATCCTATCTATTGTATGCAGATGAATGTGTTTAAAATGTTTAAAATGTTTTCGACTCAACGTACCGTTAGCTCTCGAATCAAATTCCTCAATCCAGTATATCTCTTCAGGAGTCTGTACAGGTCGTTAATTAGTTGAGTGTTTTCCGCCTCGATCAGAGTCGATGTCATATCTGCAATAAAACACAAATTATTATTATAACCAAAATTATATTTATAGAAAATGTTACATGAAACAACTTAGCAAAATTATTAAGTGGTTGTGAAACCATTTTATAAGAATACGGTCTGTCTGTCTGTTTTTTTGATGACAATAGCTTACAGCTTTTAGTATTGAATTCTCATAAAATGTTATATTGTCCCAGGTCTGGGGCACATTGAGATTAGTAGTTCTGTTCATGACGTCATTAGGTTTCTAATGATATAATTGTTATATGTTAATAATTTAAAATTTAGTGGGCGTGTCCATAACTACGTGGGGTGTGGCCGATTTGGTCCATTAGCAAACTGAACCTGGCTCCTTAGCCATACAGGCTGTGCACCAAATTTCATAGGAATCCGTCAACTCTGTCGAAGTCAAAAGGTATAGTTTCCATGGGCGGATGGACAGACAGACAAAAAATCCTTATAAAGTGGTTTCTCCGCCACTTAATAATTGGAAAGTGACATTAGTGTCAATGTGTACGTTGAAAGTTGGTTTGATTTTGTTTGCTGTGGTCGTACACACAGAATTCTATTCCATTTTAAAGGTGAAAAGTGCCAATTCCATTTTCATTTTGTCCACTTCGGTAGCTTTTATTGGGGCATTAACATTTGTAGTTAGTTAAGGGTTAGTTAGAGTGTGTTTGTAGTAAAATGTGTTTAACTTTCACTATCTCTTCCGCAGACATCAAACACATAAACTCAATTCAATTCAAAAGCTTGTGTTCCTTTCTTTCATTTTCAATTACTGATTGCGTAACACCCTATACAAGGAAAGTTGCAACTTCCTGCAAAATTCGTACACATGTTTATAGATAGACATAACGCCTGTTGATAATATAAATGTTTGGCATAATATGGGGAAAGTGGAACTCTCCCGTCCCTGAATCCGGATTTATTTAGTTCTCTATTATGCCATTCAGTTTAACTCATTCATTTTAATTATTGTTTAACACTATTTTATAATAAATAGTCTTTTAATACGGAAAGTGTGATATTTTCAGATGAAAATTGCCAGCCCCGCGAAATAAATTTCTGGTTGGTTCGGTTAGGATAATTTGTAAAGAATTTTTTGCAGATGTATTTTGATTAACTAGAGAGAACAGATATAAATAAAATAATTACCTTCCAGACGCTCTTTCTCCTCTTTAAGTCGCTCTTCATTTTCGGCCGGTTTTTCATTTGATTTGAGCTGAACTTTTTCTAGAGCGGAGCAAGCCCTAAGTACATAATTGGAGACAGGCTCTGCTTTCTCTTGTTTGGGCAATTCAAGGAGGGCCCAGTAATTCGTCTCTAAACGAACCACTTGCTGAAATTCACAAGATAAATTGGAAATGCTTAAATTATGTTATAAAAATTCTGGCATGAAATATTACATTTGCATTTTTATTAAGATTTGTGAAAATTATGTAAGTATTTTGTGCGTTTAAAGTTTTCTAAGGTGCGTTTAAATAATGAATACATAAAACATAAAACGAGAACTTGTATTGTCTGTAAGAGAGAATAAATAAGAATAAGGTAATGGAATATAAGACCCTCCCAAGTGTATTTCCTATGTCAATCTTTATTTCCTTTCATTCAAAATATCATATTTCTTGTCAAGTGTATTTCGAGAGCTTTCACTGCTTTCACTGCATTTGGACAGAACCATTCTTTCATTGTGCTACAGTTACCAACTTAATACATGTACCTGGGGACAAATATAAATGTACATATAAAAAGTAAGTTTAAATATATCGTAGTTCATTGTGTAACCATTTTATTTCACGTTTATTGCTTCTGAGTATTGTCATAATAATCATGCTGCTGCTGTACTTACCTAACGTCCCCTGTGGGCCAAACCAGAGTCCTAAATTCCTATCTCTTTTGCGATCAAAGTTATGCATTCAATTATTCCCAGAATAGTAACATCTGCATACGTTTATATGTAACAGATATATACTTTATACTTTTGCTTACTTAAATATAATTGTCTTTTAGCTATTTATTCTGGAGTTGAGACATTGCTTTACAGAAAAAAGACTCCAATAAAGAATTTTAAATAGAAATCTTACGGGACTGTTTAATATTTTTCCATTATAGGGCAATTCCTTATATCGTTATTAACATTCAAGAACTATAGTGTATTTCTATTATAAATTAGTTCAATAGTTAAAATAATTTAAATTATAAATAGATTAGTGTATTATAAATTATATTGTTCCATTCTATCCGTAATTAAAAACAATACTAGTACAAGTTATTAACTACAATCCGTATACAATCCAATGCCTATTGGAAAATTCCTTATTTAGTTACAATGGAATACTCTTACTGCATTACGTAAACAAAAATGCTTCATATTATATAATGTAGAGGTAGAAGCATATTATGAATATGGAGACGGAATAAAATTTCTACGCAAAAGGACAGAATTGAGAATCGCTTTGGGAAACTAGGCACAAGGATCATACACAACTTTTGCTTTGCTTTAATTTACTGCATTCAGTTAGTCAGTTTAGTTCCCTTTTAACAGTTAGTGCATATTAAGCGTACTATAATATATATTGTCTGTACATATGTACAAAAATATGTTCCTTGGAGTTATAATATAGTTTTACATGTAAAAAAGGCCACCGGAATTGCTTTCACTATATCCTTAAAAACTAATATTGCATTTTGTGGAGTGTCATGTCAATTTAAACTTTTTCTACAATTTAAAAGACAAGTGATGAGTGTAGTAGATAATATATTAGAGAATTTTTAGTCCATATATATTTGCATACCATAATTCCTATAATAAACGCCAGGGATATTCTATTTGTCAATACTTAAATGCATGGGAAGTAGATTTGGAATCAAACATTGAAATCAAATCAAATAAAGATTTTTATCAAATATTTTAGATACTAAATCAAATCAAGCAATTAATTAACCAAAGCAAATTAAATATAATATTGAAACCCATAATTGTTGGTCTCCAAATCCCAACTCTAATGGGAGGTAAATTGAGACGTATGCAAAAGCTAAATGCCGGTGGACTTATTACAGGATTTACGGTATGAATATTATTATGTAAGTTCACTCACTTCAACCTCAACATCAATCTGCATATAATTATGCATTTGAGTTATTGGTGGTGAGTGAAAGTACATAAGAATTTCTTGTGAATCAGAGTGAATCGAGGAGCGCTGGAGAAAGTACCTTTCTATTTCCATTTATCGATTCCTGGAGAAATATTTTACACTAGTACGAGTATATCCATGTTGTATAAGCTCCAGCGACCTTAAGTACTATTTCTACACAAAACATTCCACAAGTCTTTTTTTTTTAAAAATTTTCGGTTTTTATTTTCATGGAATATTTTTCTAATTTTAGGATTTTTCTTGCAATTTTCGTAATTTCCAAGGAAACTTTTTATTTCCTAAAGAATTCTTCAGATTTTGCAAATTTACCTTTCACTTTATTTTTAATTTGAGCAATGAAGACAATTTCCTTGAGTTTGCTACTTTTAATTGCGTTAGCAATATTTTTCCTGCAGTGTAGAAACATTTAAGTAATACTATGAGACACGGAGGTGAAGTAACCTGTGGAGGTTATTTGACATTGACATGACATACATGCGACTTCATAAGCGAATATTTACCTCATTCCTTCCAGTCTCTCATCTCAACGGAAATAGAAAGACTTTTATTTCCTGTAGCTAATGTAGTCTGCTACTCGGAAATTTTCCGGCCTACCTGCACACAAAATGTGTCCTTCCTTCTATTAATAGGGTAATTCAACACTCGCAATTTTCCAACAGTGTTTTGGGTGGAAAAGTACTACCATGGCAAGATTCCCAACTTCCCCGGGTAGGAAGGTCCATAATTTGGCATATCAAAAAATGGAAAAACAGGGAATAGTGGGAAGGTTGCCGGGAAAATTATAATACACACAATGCTATAGCCATAAACTTCCCAATCAATTAAGAAGTCATGAACCAAACTGTCCAAAGTGGTAAATACCGAAACCCTGACTATTTATCCACCTAATGTATGTACTTTTCCTTTGGCTTTCTTTTGCATTTGCAACATTGAATATTTTAAGCTTTATGCTTGAAAGAAAATTAGAATCGTTAATTAAAGTGTTTAATGAACTTTCTTCGATTTTGTTCACCATGTTTAACCCGATACAAAATTATTTTTTATGTACTTCTACAATAGCTGATTAAATAATTGAAACGAGAGCTTTGCAATACATTTTACACGATGTACCTCATGCATTGCATTATCGTGCAAAAAACGTACTTATAAGTTATTTACGTACCTTACGTAAATTATGAAGTAGATATTTCAAGTCGTTACATTTTACCCTTTACTAATTAATTGCCTTACATTATACGTTCTATCTGCTGCATATGTACACGCGCGTGCTATTGATTGTTGTTAAGTTAGAATATGAAGTACAGGTCCATGAGCTAATAGTACATCGATTGAAAATACAACAGCAAAACTACCAGCAGACGTCAAACTCCTTCCATATCGAAAAATTTCGTACTTATATCTATTAACTTGTATTTTATTATATTGTTCCACAATTTTGTGCATCTTTTTTCCTTATCACTTTCCTATTTACTATTCAATAATATTAACTACATATTCGCAGGATTTGCTAAAATATTACAAATTGGAGTTAAATAAACCGAAAATTCCCAACAGCGGGCTTTCAGGCTAGAAATCTGCTCCAAGTATTAGCAATTTTGTCTTTACTAAAATTCCTTATATCCATTCGTTGCCTTTCAATGACTATTTTACATGTAATCCAAAAGTATGCTCTAAAATTGATGCTCTCAGGAATTCCTCCTTACTGTGAATGAACTGTACTAAGTATTCTAAAGTGTATATGAAATGAGCTATCATTTTGTGCAATGTATTAATTACATAAAGTATTTATGTTTATAAGGGCATCATATTATTTATAATGCATTAGTAGGTAGTAAATATGCTTATAACATACTACGTATATACCATTAGTAAATTGTAAAGTGAAAAGCATATCATGCCGTGTTGTGCTTACGAAAATAATGTATCATACAATATTCAGTGTCAGCATTAAAGTACACTATTGTTTTTGCTTTTCTCCCTGTGCAGTATGTCGACTAAAAGTTGTTTGTCGTAGAGTTTCTAATCTTGTAATGTTTAATGTAAATACAAAGACAAGGGAACGAAGGACATTTTCAGAAAAATAGAAACCGTCGCAGTTTCCACAAAACTAACAAGACATGGCTACTTTATTTCCAAATTAGTTTTTAATGTTAGAAATACTTAAGCAGCCCAAACCCAAACCCTCGGCACTATGTGATTTACTGAAATTATATACGAGATCCCTTATATCCACCCCACCCCGAGCCAATTAGTGTTATTCCAAATGCAATTACAAGCCAATTCTTCAATCAGCAGCTAATTCTTTTTGCCAGCATTTAGTCTCTCATGTAAATGTTTTTCGTCGCAGCATTTAATCTCCTATTTGTAAAATATTTCGTTTAAGTAATCGGCCTGCAAGTAATTAATTCCTTGGCGCATGCGAGTTTTAATATGTCTGCAGAACTACGTGTTAAGGAAAAATGAAGATAGGGACAGGTTTTTTTAAAGTTTTTTAAGATGTATCGCAACAAACATTTGAAAACTTTTTTGGGATTTGAAATACCTGCGCTTGACAAAAATATTGCAACGATTTTTGGGGGGAAAATGGAGATCGAGGCAAATGTTTGAAAAGGTGGTGCGAATTTTGAAAATTTTATGTCCATGCCATTTATAATATACTAGAGGGTAATTAATTATTGCACATCTATCTACCTATAGATATAAAATTAATTTAATTAACCAACTTATAGTATATAATATAGTCTTGTTACGTAATTGCTTTATTTATTTCATATTTTTGGTATAAAAGTGTGTATTAGTGATCAGAATAGAAAATATTGAAGAAAATGAAGTTTTGTTTGTTTTTTGTAGTGAGAGGTTAAGTATACTAGTGAGAGAAATAAGAAAATGATAAATAAGGTTGTTTGCGGAATGGGTGCCATTCAGTGTGGCTCACAATTTACATATATTTCTAGTATTCCTACTCAACTGCTTGGCAAACTTTAACACTCACTCACTCGTGTTTGGGAATTGATTGAGTTGCATTATGTCTATACTCTCAGTCTGTCTGAATGTCTTTCTGTAGAGATACAATTTCGATAAGAAAGGGACGAGGGGAAAGCAAAGTACCTCTTAAGCATCTTCAGCATGAAAAGAAAAATATAACGTGGATGTAATGTAGGACAAAGGTATACAAAATGCATATAAATAAAACGAGTATGCACAAACTCAGTGTTTCGGTATTTCCCACTCCCTACCCCAAAAATGTTGGATGTCAGGGGGATTGGAAACGTTCCCATGCTAATTGGGAAGGTTATGGTCAATAATTTCCCCAAAACCTTCCCATAACCCCCAATTTTTCTATTTTTGCCTCAAAAAAAGAACCATCCCACCTGGGAAATTGGGAATATTCAATATTCCCGCAGGGGAAGTTTCCACCCAAAACCCTCACTCAACTGTTGTGTACTGTACTAGTTGTGAGTCTGAGGACGAGTGAAAGAAAGTTTTGTGTGAATAATCCCATCCTTGATATCCCTAGGGGAGGACACTAGACTAAGAGGACAAACCAGAACAGGACAGATAGAGTGAAAGTTTTACTTTATATACGAGCACTATATGCAATGTAAATAATGTGTACAGTGCATTCCTCGTACAAGGAGTCTTGAGATTTTGGTCAGAGCAAAACTCCTTCCAAATAAGGAATTCCTTATAAACATGTGGATTGGCTTCTAATATAATACAGTTCTCTACTTCACTAAAGATAAATGTATTATATTGTTCCACAGTTTTGTGGAACTTTATATTTTAATAGTCCTTATACACTTTCCTATTTAATATTCAATTATATTACATACAGACACAGTCTAGGCTAAAATGTCATAAATTATTCTTAAAGTTTAAAGTGGCGGATAGTTCCTTCTAAAGATCTCTTAGACTAAAAATTCGGGAACTTTGTTCCATATTCCTTTCCGGAGAATTTCTTATCCTGTAAACCAAAAAGGAATCCTTTTAGTGGCATTTACAGTAAATATTCATGTAATGTAATAGATAGATAAGATAAAGTTGTTTACGCACTCGCTCACTCAGTCTATCACTCAATTCTTCCAAGTAAACTATTGTCGTCTGCCGTGGACAGTCTAAACTTGTTTTGACTTGCTACATTATTAAATTATTCCGAGGGTTCCATATTTCAGGATTTTTCTCTAAAAGTTGTGAAAGAAATCTCCACCTCTATATTAGGCGTTGCATATATAGATTAACGCATAGGATTTTCAGCTAATACGATAATTTCAAAAAAAAACTGTAGCTACAGAAATATAGTTTACACCATTCGAAAGATCAATTCTGTAGTTGCTATAGTTTTTAAATCATCTTTTCGAATGTTGTAAACCATGTTAAACAAAAATAAAATTGCAATATAGATTTTTAAAAAAGTTAGTAACACGGGCAGGCAAAACCCTGATTTAAGTTAAGCAAAGCCGAACAAAGAAAAGTCGTCGTACATATTTATAAAATAAAAGTAACTTTTTGTGCTTCTCGGGATAAGTAGTCGTAGTACATAAGTAAGTAACTTAACTGGAGAAATAAATTGTAACATTATTATATCAATCCCTGTCTTGTCCTGTAATGTCTCTGCCCACTGGACTGGTCTGCCCTTTATGTTCAACAAAAGAGACAAATATGACAATAGGAAATAATATCTCTAAGGTAGAGTAAGTAACAAGCGTTTATACTTTTCCCTTTGTAGGGATTCCCTATTCTTATGTAGAAAAGCAACAAGCATTATTAGAAGTACGAAATAAAGCAGTAAATCTCCTTATCTAGTAATAAATACAAAAATAAGATTTTTAGACTACATAAAAGGTAAACAAGAAACCTTCCAGTGGTTAAAGTACAAAATCCTCCCTGCCTGTAAATAACCGTTTTCTTTAATCCTAAAGTTATTTAGGTTATCCTAAAGTCCAATTTAATATCACAGTTGAGATTTTCATAAAGGATTTAGATTTAAATGACAAAGTCTAACATTTAAACAGTACTGTCAGGAAAACTGCAATTTAGGGATACTGACTGTATTTCTCTCAATATCTTGATTACATCCCTTTTGCAATGGTTTATTGCAATTATCTTCATAAATTTAATCTTTCAATTATTTCAATTTTTCTCTTTTTTCTCTTTTCAAGTATTTTTTCTTGAAAAGTGAAATCATGTAAAATACTTAGTATTAGGATTTGTAAAGTAAACAATATTTAAGTAATAGGAGAAAAAGGTAAATAAAGTGAAAGTAGTAGTGGAAATGAGAGCAAGTATGTTGAATGTTAAAACTTGAAAGGAAAGTGTTGAAATGTGTAGTTCTAAATTATGGCTCTTTTCCACATTGTTTCTTTCTCCATGTCTTTTTATGTTCTATACGTGGACATAAAAGCTACAAGTGGATGGAATCGCATAGAGTATTCCAGTAGTATATCTCTAGTGTCTTACTAATGTAATGATTTTTCTTCTCCAGGAACCCTTCTGGAACTCTACTAGAGAAATATAAATCTATTTTCATATTGCAGCAGGTGTTTTCATTGTGTCTAGTGCTCTAGAATTGAAATCTGTTGTATGGGTAGATATAATCTGAAAAGCTTTTAAAAGAGAGATTTTACATTTGGACAACAAACTGTTAGCGTTAACTACACGGACAAATGCGCATTAGCTAAATTACAGTTTAGACTCCAGGACTCTTTTTACTGCCAAGTGACTACCAACCTATTTATTTACATGGAATACAGCGCTCCAATATATTTGGAAAATAAACGACATATTTATATAAATGTTTCACTTTCCCCGAGTTTTTTCTGGATAACATTTTCAAATATTTTTAAATGTTATTCATAAATTAATAGTTTGCCATTTCCAGCAAATTCTGCCATATAATTCAATAAGGTTTTTGCGCACAGTGAGGCTCGTATTCCAGAAAAATTCTAAATATAATTAAATTACTGTAATTTGCAAAGGAAATGAAAGAACATTGAAATATTCATACTACAGACTACAGTGAAGTCATCATGATTTTTCATGACATATACTTTTTTAAATTATAAGATTCTCCTAGAATGTATATGTACATATAGTAATATAAATCATGGTTTTATTACTGGATAGGATCTGGAAGCAAACACGTACATGCATTACGTACTGTGCATTAGAGAGACTACAGAGATAAAGTTGTGCTTTCCCAGGCCAGGCCAGTGCAGGACTCCTATTACAATTTGTAGACTATAGCACTCGTCAGCAAATCTACATAGATTACATTCTAGAATTTCCGAGGAAAAAGTTAGAGAAACGAGAAATCAACAAAATCCAGAATATCCAGGCAAGCAGCCAGACCAGACTCGCTTCCAACACGAAATAAAACAAAACAGACGTGATGTGACGTGACGTAAGCAAGGCAAACCGAACCAGAACTGGAGAACATTATTATATACGTACTAACACTAACAACATCCATACTTAGTTGCGTTACCTATTTACTACGTAAAAAGTAGACAGACCGGGACCAGACCAGAAATAAAGTAAATATACGTGTACATTGTGCACTACACTCCAGACTTCGTCAAGAACACTAAAAAACCCACACTAATAATTCACCAAGGATTTTTGGATTTCCACTAGAAATAAAATGTCAAAATGTCTTCAAATTTGAGTGCATGAAGATGTTAATTCGTAAATGCGGAATTTTGAAAATTTCTGAACTAGAAAATCTTAAAGTTTCAAAAAATGCAAATTTCTGAATGCCAGCAAAAAATTCTGGTTTTCGAAAAAATCTGAATTTTCAAAATTAGAAGGTTCTTGTTTTCCGACCCAAAATATACATTTTCAAAAAGTTAATTGCAGAATTAGGATATTTATCCTGTTTGAATAAGATAATTAAAATTAGAATGAATCCCATGTAATTGTGCTAAATTTTATCGTTATTTTCGTTATTGATTTAAAAGAGCGGTATGGAAAAATACAAAAATCATTGACGAATTTATTAGTAGTACGTACCGTTTTAAGGTTCACACAAAATTATATTATCAAAAGACCTTTTACATGCATCTAGAATCTAGAATGAGTAAAAGATGAATTGAATAAGAGAGCGTTGTGTGGGGAAGTGAAGGTTGGAAGTTGGAGTTAGATAGCAAACAGACAGACAGATAGGACAGATACAGACAGTATGTAGAATGTAGAATGTACAGTCGACTCCGACTCGCAGAAAATTTTGCATGAGAAATGCTAATATTATTATTACATTGTGTTTGCTCCGTTGCTTTCCCTAGAAACTGTATGCACCTACCTATAATAGTCAGAAATCCATTTATACTGCAAAACAGAATGTATTTTCTTATATTGTGGTTTCCTACTACAATTCCTACAAAATTTAGCAAGCGGGCACAATTCCCTATAAAATTTTATTCGATATTATTATACTCGATGTGCATCTATAAGGTTAGTAGTGACATGACATAATATATACGTTACATATTTGCGCACATTACATTACATAAGTACTATTAGGAATATTTTGTATCTGAACTACAATGATGTTCCTTATATTGCCTGCCTGCGTTTCTATTATATATTTACGTATGTGAAATACCGACAGGTCAGGTGAACTTCAGTGAAGTGAAAATAACGAGCTGGGTCTTAAGATAACTTTAAAGATAACATTTTTCGACGTAAGCAGACGTTTCGTGTTTCGTATAAATATTGCTAAGCATACGTGTCATGGACAACAATATCTTTTGGTAGGGGAACCAAAAAATTAATTTCGCCAACAAACATGAATGTGATAAATTCATTTTCGGAATTTTCTTACGTGGGACATTAAAATATTTTCAAAATTGTTCTAAAATATTTACAGAACCCATTTTAACTAAACTTTTCCAAATAGATTTTGTTAAATTGACAGAAGATTGCTAAAATTGTGATAAAATGTTTCAAGTACTTCGTAGATCTTCGAAAACGCCTATGGATTGTTTTCAGAAGGCTTTTGTCGAAACACAGCATAGATTTCTATGTAATATATAGTAGTTATAAAATACTTTCAGTGTGTTTTTTCACTTTTTTTAACATTTGCGAATTTTCTTAGAGTCTCACTCACAGACAAATATTTTACAATGCTTCCGTTAATAATAAGTCTTTTAAATTGTCAAAAAAATGAAGTGGCAATTCTGCCAGATAGGCATTTCTTCCTTTGGAGATATCTACTCACTGAATGTATGCACTGCTGTCTCCCAAGATACGCTAAACGTGTATATTATATGCTACATATCAAATGAAACGGGATGATTGTAGACAAAGGGATTAAATAGTCATCGTGTGTGAATGGATAATCATCTTTCTACCTCGACTTACTCACTTTCTTCTATAAATGCTTAAGAGCCCAGAATTGTTTAGCTTATCTTCTGTATAAATGTGTATAAGAGATTCTACTTTCATTACTCACTCCTTTCCCCTCTGCTTTCACTGTTCCTTCATAATATATATAAGACATTCTCGTTAAAGAAAAATATATCTATAAGTATACGGAGCAGAATTTTAACTGATTTTTAGTCGGATTGATTAAATAATTTCAACAAGGGTTGCTAAATTCATTTTAAATGTAATTTTGCAATGTTTCTTAAAGAACAATTCATAAATGTGTTTAACGATAACCACAATATGTTGTAAATAAACGCAAACCTAAAACCATTCTTCTATCCAATACAAAATAACAGTTATCATAATAAAATCGACATTTTATGTGAATAGACGTCTCTGTGCATGAAATATTCTGCAATATGTGATTGTCACGGAAAGTGTGAAACAATAAGGAAGCATAATACAAATTATAATGGGATCCAATAGGCTTTGTTAAGGATTCTCGTGACTCACTCACTCGCTTTCTTTCTTTACGAGAGAACGTGACGTGACTTTCTCCACTTTTACTGCTTTCACTCTCCTCCTATCTTTTTCTGCGTATTTTCCTTTCTTATTTCCT
Organism: Tomocerus mixtus; assembly: GCA_034694165.1. Taxonomy (NCBI): domain Eukaryota; kingdom Metazoa; phylum Arthropoda; class Collembola; order Entomobryomorpha; family Tomoceridae; genus Tomocerus; species Tomocerus mixtus. Next base: position 3,846 of record JAQFYC010002757.1, on the reverse strand, counting down.
TCCTCATGGTATGATCTTTTGGTGACTTCCCTTGTCATGGAAAATGGCTTTTCTATTGTGTTTTGTTTTATTATCGCTATCGCCATTTCGTGGCTGTCTTTGTCTTACTTGGCTAAGAGTCAAGGGTGTCTATACATCACATTTCGTAGAAGTATTCCGAAAATAAAGGTGAGATTGTAGTTTTAAGTCATATTTTGTAGAGGGCAATTTGGAGGGTTTTTATTTTAAATTTTGAAAACCTAAACTTATTAAAAATTCGCTCAAATACAATTTTAGTTTTTGGTTTAGGGAATTCCGGAATACTATTAAAGGTAAAAATCGTATTTCGAAAATAGAAATGGGAAATAAAATTCAACGTGGCCACCAAAGGTCACCGATTTTTTCCGATTTCAAATGAGCAAGGCAAGGATTTTTTAATTGAGATGGGGATTTTGAAAAATGGAGATTGAGTAAGCGGAAAAAAATTTTTTAAACAAAAATAGTGTCGGTGAGGCTTCTATTCGGGGATATTATGAGTGCATAGACCCCCTTAAGACAAACCTGATGTTCATATAATCTTCATAGTTTATATGAATGTGTATATGTGTAAATGTTATATAGAGTGATTTACTCAATCGCCAGTAAACCAAAACCAAACCAATTCCAGCCACGAAACTAAAAAGATAAAATGGTAGATATAGATTACTCGGGAAAGGTGCACAACTATTTTGTAACAAAATCCATAGAACATTCCTTAAACCGCAGCCCAGCGGAGTTTAGCTCAAGTCTTTTGGTTTTCGGTTTGCTATGACATTCTTAAGGAACTGGGTTCCAATGCGGTTACTTTTCATTTATAGTTGGGTCGTATTAATTAGATGCGGATTGCTAAATATATTTCAAGATCAACAAGTTACAGCTTGAATTTGGGGAATTTCGACTTTCTCTGACTTGCACGAAAAATATATTTTATGCACTTTAAATGTCAATTCGATTTTACCAACGTAGTAAGGCACACTTTTCATTTTCCCGTTTTGTCACATCTGCCTTTTCCTTGCCTATTCTAGGGAATTAGCAATATCTGGTTAAAACCAGATCAGATCTGGAGAGTGTAATGTAAGTAAATACAAATACCTAGATTGTAAGTGTAAAGTTGCTTTGTTGTAGGATATTCTATTTGTAAAAGGATTTTGGAGTTTAGGCTTTAGTTTATGTGTATCCAATCCACCCTAGAATTAGTTCAGGGAAATGCGTAGGTAGTAGGTATGCTAAAGTATTAGCAGTGTCATTTCTATATATTGTCGCACTTTGCATGCAAAATACAATACAGAGAATGTATATGTAGAAATACATAAGGACGGGTTATATCCATTTGGGAACTATTAATCATCCTATATATTTAAAATATATAAACACAGAAGAAAACATTCTGTTGCATGTTATTGCTTTTAGCGGTATTTTGTGTATGTAATGCATTTCTCTTATAAATATTCTTGGGTCTGTATTATCTAGTCTAGTCTGTATTATATTGTTCCACAATTTTGTGTAACCTTTTAATAGTCCTTATACACTTTCCAATTTAATATTCAATTATATTAATAACACATTCAAAATTCAAAGGATAGGAAGAAATATTAGAAATTGGAATTAAATTGGTTCAGAATTCCTTATAAGCGTCTCTCAGATTAAAAATTAGTGAAACATCTGTTCCTAATTAACGACTTTTCCATTTTATGATAATTATCTACATAGATTTTTTCTGTTCAGTTACTTTTTACATGTAAACCAAACAAACGCTCTTGAATTTTGCTCCTATTCTATTGGGAAATTCCCTTAGACCGCAATGCTTATAAGTAATGTAAGGAATGTGTAATGTGTATGTAAGTTGAGTGTTGGAGTGGAGAGAAGTTTGATGGGATGTGCCCTGATCTGGTGATCTCGTGTGGCATGTCATCCTCTCACGATCCCCTTGTCAGTTCAGCTCAAATTCAGATCAGATGAGATCAGCCTGGCCTGACTCTGGCTTTCACTCCACTTGAGAATTAGTCAACAAAGCAGATGAAACGTTACAGAAAAGAAAACTAAACCTAAACTTCATATTTGTATTTGTATACAGCTGAGTTGACTAAAGTGCGATTACGTGCATGTGCATCCCATTTATTCATCTTATTAGCATGCAATGCACTAACACTAACGGTAGCACACAAGATAAGTACATTAGAGACTCCAAATGATATTATCGTGCAATGGATGAGCTGCTATAATACTATTAGCAAATTTGCATATTTTATTTCTACTATACACAGGATGAATAATATAAATTAATAAATTAAATAGCTATAGCTACTTAATTTATTATAATGCATTGGGAAAATAGGATTTTAGCTGTATTTTGCAAATTCCATATCATGACTATTTTTCACTGGTAAAATAAAACCATACTTTTTCCATATGAATAATGTTACTTTTAATCTTTTTGTAATCTTTAAGAATCATTGATAGAAATAAGAAAAATTTAAATAGTGATTAAAAGACTGTCGATATAAAATTAATTAATTAAGTATAACGTTCGATTTGATGACAATCATTTTTGAAAAATTGAAAAACGAAAAATGTACATTGGCAGGAAATATTTTATTAATAACGCCGTTTTTATAAACTGTTGCAAAATATTTTGCATAAAAGTTGCCTTTTGGGGAAATATTTTGCTTACAATATAATTAGCAACAAAAACCTTAAATTTCAATCAGCAATTTAAAGAATGCATTTCAAAAAGTTTCCAAGTCGATCTATAAATTCTTCTGAAACTTTCTTTATGCACGTTCTAATTCCAATTTTCCAATTCCAAAGTTTAGAATGTAGTGCATTCTTTGCATATATCTTTTATTTATTCTGTGTATGCACTACACCCTGTGGCTAATATTTAATTCATATGTAAAACTGTCTACTAATAATGTAGCTATGTTTGTAAGTTATAATAGTAAGTGTGCGAATTAAGGAAAGTTAGCAATATGCACCTACATAGTTTATATACTATAAGTAATAAGATGTGCAGATTATTTAATAGAAAACTAACTTGAGATTGGGGTACTTAATTTGTTTCCGCATGTTTGTCTAACTCTGGATAAGTAATTATAGTATAAGTATACTTACATAGATATACTTCCACTTATTATTTTGAGGATTGCATTGGTTTAGTATGATTTACTTGAAATAAGTAGAAAGAGAGTTAAGTAGTTAGGCAGTTCACAACTTCACAGAGTTCGGCTATGAAGAAATTGAGTGAAAGATCTTTTGGCTCCCAAGATAACTTACTAAAAGTCGTAGGCTCGCTTTCTATCGGGATCTGAATATATATATTTGTATAACTACATGGACATTCTATTGTTTAATTGACCTTTTTGCCTAGGGCATAATTTACTACTATAGTTGTAGTACATATGGTACCAGACTTTTACTTGTTGGATGTAAGAGAATGTGAAAGAAAGAATTTGCTAACAGCGTGTGGGCGAAGGAATAAAGTAGTGAAAGGTATGTGTGTGTAGGGAGAGAAAGCAGAGAGAAAGCAGTAAGTAGTTAATGAAAGTGGAAAAAGTGTGAAATACTTTGATCATGGTCTTTAGGAGAGTGTAGCGTCTTGGGAAGCGAACTTCTTTCGACTTTTCGTATTCTGTGTGCAGAGTGACGAGGGCTTCCCGGGCCGTTTCGTAGTTCCTCTCCAGTCGACGACGCGTTGATCTCAGTCGCAAATTTGTCCGCATCGCCTCCTCCTTCGTCTGTCCGCCTGTCAAACACAAAATATAACAAATCTCAAACACTTTGTGACACGTGCCCTTAGTCCTTAAGTGACAATGACGCCATTGACACGGT
>JAQFYC010002756.1:0-23816 GCA_034694165.1 Tomocerus mixtus | reverse complement strand
AAAGTTAGTTCTTACATAACTTCGTTCTACTTCCACTACTGACATAGCTTTACTTCCTTTCCAGTTCCGCCACGGTATCCAAACCTAAGCATCAAGCTGAAACTAGTATTAACTAAATAACAAAGATAAGATATTTATGTGTTTGAAGTGAATATACCATATTATTTCTTCATTGTGTGTTCTCATACTTATATGTATTCTAAGTACCAATCTTTAACAGCAGCTACTGAAATACTTATAATTTATAATGTGTTTAGTACTTTTAGTAGTGAGTAAGCAAGGAGTAGCCAACTACACACATAATATTGTAATATCTAAGACGTTCTATTATTTTCTCTTATGGTTTCCTTTTCCCCTCTTTTCAAGGTTGGTTTTACTTTTAGCTGTTATAACCTCCTTCTTCATGAAAACTCTAACAATAGAAAAGTAAGGAAACTCTGCAAGTCTCTGTTTCTCCCCCTCTATCCTTGTCCTTTTTCTGACGATTAGCAGGAGCATGGAGGAGAAGAAGAAAAGCAAAAGCAACCTGTAACTCGGAATGTTACTGTATTATATGTGCATGTGGGTACGTAAACAAGCCTCAAATAAATCCTTGGAGAAACACCATAGAATAAACACTCGAATTAATACAGAATAATATAGGGTAAACTAAACTCTACTTTATTTTACTTCAGCATACTGTTTTCTACAAAACTGGAGTAAATAAATATGTTATTTTAGTATCCTTTCAACATCCAAGGCAAATATTTTCCTTATTCTAAATAAGTAGCAGTCATACTATTAAGTGACAATTTCACTGTGCATATTAATAGTATTTGATATATGGTATATTTGATAATTTGCTATTTGCTTTGAAAATTTATTGGAGTGTATGAAAGGCATGCATTATAGGTACCTATTTAAAAAAATTGTTAAAGCGTGGCTTTTTAAGTCATTTTTTTTAACTATTATGTAACTGACTGAAAAACGGGGAAAGAAAGGATGCTGATGCCATTGAAATCGAATATCTAAGTAACTTTTAAATTCATACTAAGAAATTGTAAAGAAAAACTGTCGTTAGTTTGCTACGTATACATAATATATCAAGATTTTTATAGCAAGTGAAAGAAGGGAGCGAAATAAGTTTGCTAGGGAGAATGTTGATTTAAAAAAGTGTGAGATTTACATATTATGTATTTAGTATTTACCATCGCTACAGATATTGCAATTGCTACTGACTGAACTGAGGATTGATTTGAACTTCAGTTCTATAGGATTCATTTCTACTGAAAAACAAACTACTCCCTTGTTTCATGACACATAAAACAGTTTTCATGGAAGGGTTATGTGACAAGTAGAAGTAATAAATTCCACAAGTTAGTGTTATTAATTCAAAATCTCATGGTTAAATGCTAATTGAGAAAGCGTCTTTCGGCAAGCGCAAATATTAACGTGATCCACATCCGCTTTTCTTATTCGTTCTGTTAAAAATTTTCCATAGTCATAAACAAATCAAGGATGCTCTGCCAGGATTGCAGGATAGGATTGCAAATTGCAAAGCCAAGCCAACTCTAACCCTATAACTGTACACATAACACTTACCACTTACAATTAGATTACATAAATTGTGTCCAAATGAATTGTACAAGGTATTGCATCCTTTCCTCACTGATTTCAATACCAGCAGTGTATGTATGTAAGTAGAACCCATTTGCAATTTATCCTGCTATCTAAATCTGCAGCATAATAAAAGTGAAACAATCGGATGCCACTACGTAAGTAAACAGATAGGGAATCAGATTATGGGATCTATTAGTAAACATTATAACACTGATTTTTTACAACTTCATATGAGTGATGAAGCTATATAAATATTTGCTAGGAAATGGTATTCAAACTGATAAATGTGATTCAGAAGGGTTTTAACAGCTCAACTCAACAAAGCCAGATATCACTATTACGTATGCAATGCACTACAAACTTTACAAATGTTGTGTATTATATGCACCGTCAATTTTCCTAGGCCTGCCTGCACCACATAATTGTAGTTATAGTGAACAACTTTTATCTCTGAGCACTATGAGCAATTCAAAGTCAATTGAATATTGAATTTCTTTCTAAACTGTCACTAGGTATATACCTAAAGTCTAAAGTGACCTACTCGACTCCCCCACTTTGTCCAAAAGTTCGTCATGTGTTTGTCCAAATAGCAATATCAAGCCGAATACATTATTATAATTACCATAATGCCAGAATATAATGACAAATTAACCACTAATGCATAGAACACAGCCACATTTCAGTTTCGGCCACTCTCTAATGGATATTACTTAATGTTTCATACAATAATACGTATGTAGGTATTAGTTATTATTATGTAGCTATTGTAGTTGTGTAATTATTCTGATTCTGATGAGCACACAATATTGTACAATGCTCAATCCACATATTTAGGTACGTACACTGTACACGCTAATCAGTTTTCCAAAGATAACAGCTTCCCTATGTACTTAAGTTATCCAGTCCAGTTAATGGTTATTCTCCAGCATTTCTACTAAACTACTAACTCGCTCTCACATTAAACAGGAACAGGTATTTATCTATTAGTATGAGAATACATATAATTCAGTGTTATAATTATAGGTGTAGGTAATAGTGTAATTGAAACTTACACATAGCAACAGAATTATCTTCCATAAAATAGGAAATTTACCTTTGCTTCACTTACGTAAGCAAAGCAAATAGACGCATCGCATCATCATCATCCAATCCAGTGACAAGACAAGAGGCAAGTGTTTCTCTTAAGCTGTCATATATTATTGTGCTATAGGTATATAAATAACGTATGCAGAGCATAAATAGTAGTAAATGTGGCAAGGTATTTTATTATTGGTATTGGAAGTACCTAAGTAAGTAACTATTAACAAGCTAATGTGCATTGAATACTACCACTACCCCTCTTCCCTATTTCCCTACAGAAGAGATAACGAGTTATGTATCTTACATAACTAAACATATAATAAATAAAAGTATATTTATTTACTACTCACTAACATAAGGAAAACTTACTTTTTTTTATGAACAACTGCTACATAAATACATTATGTACTACATACCCGACTATGACCAATATGCATGATAACCAACAGAAAAAGCAACCAGCATGCAGCAGTCGCTTTATAAATAAATAAATATATATTATATATATAACTTTACTTACTTTGCTAAAAGCTACTAATGTTCTAATGCACTTATTAATCAAATCAAGTTTTAATTCCGGGAATTCAATGATTACATCTGTCGGAAGTCAAATAACGTTATCTTTTCCCTCTTGGCATTAAGTAATATTAAATCACTACATAATTTACCTTGAAAGTTGAATTACCCTTCAGTTCTACACAGAGAGAAGAGCACAGATTTATATCTCCAGGGTTTAAATGAATAGCAAAGTAAAGCAAACCAATGATTTAAATCCGGAAAAACAAGCAAAGCAAAGCAAACCATAGGAGACTGTCCTATCCCTGGAGGTTTTGCATAAATAATGAAAATTATACTTCGGCATTTCATTTGCTTTTCTCGAGCTGTAAAAGCAAATTAAAAATACCTGGGAACTTTGAGCGGAACTTCATTGACATTATTTCAGTCACATAGCTTAACTACTGTACTTATAAATACCTAGCAGATTTTAATGTAAGTGAGATTGCATCAGGACAATTATTAATAGCAATGTTTAATGACAACATTAACAGCAAGGTAAAACGAGTTTCATTACAGCAAAAGTCCCAAACAAATATAATAATTAATATTATGTGCATAAGTATTCCAAAGTATTCCCTTCCTAGTATTTATTTCAAGTTCAAAGCAAGACCACATCGAGGGACAAATGATTCACTACATTTGGCTCCTTTTCATTGAATCCACATTATCTATACAAACTCATGCAAATCAATATCGACTTTATCTAGCTACGTGCTAATCTTCTGCTCTACTCTAATACATTTAGTATGTAGCAAGCAAAAATAACGTATTTAACATACATGCCGCATACATACTGCATTATCAGCGTCATTGTATTTATCTATTATGGATAATTTAATCTTGACTATTTACTAAATAAATACCTAAGTCATTCATTCCTATCTTGTTGGTTTGCATGAAAAAATACATACATAAAGCATTATAATTCTAGTCAGATGGACCAAGCATTTAGTAGCCATAGATGCACTGCATAGATGAGCATATCGTTATTAAATAGCATTCAATGATTTTCTTACTCACCTTTGACTTTTACGGAAAATGCTGAAGTTGGTCTCGCTGCAGTAATCTGTTAGCTCCAAGAATAGACGATGTTCCAGTGCCAATTACCCGCTCAGGCCAGGCAGACTAGACTGAATTTCCGTATCGCACAAATATAAATCTCGGTCTTGGGTAATTATTTATAGTAAGCTTGTCTTTATGAAAACTGATTGCTATAGCTTGTAGTTTGTAAATATAGGATTGATTCTATTATGTGATTATCAAATAGTTGTAGATTGTAATAGCCTTCAACTTCAGCATTTATCGGAAAATTTTCTTTGTGTTATCTTCTAATTTTCCATGTAAATACGCTGAAACTTCTTGAGCACTTATTATATAATAATAGGGATTTAGCAGTCAGGTCAGGTTAACTTTTTGGCATTTAACTTGAACTTGAACCTTTAAATCTTTAATTTTATCCAGCGTTTAACACTATTGACTATTGTAATTAGAGGAATATTGAATGATTGCTTGATTTGATTTGATTGTCGGGACAAATACTATAAAACATTTGATTTTTTCAGCACTAGTACTATAGTGTTCTATATTTCTTTTGGATTGATGATTGAAGTTATAATTAGGTTCACATAGGATTAACCTAAATAGGTACTGAATAAAACCGGTTAGCTGTTCGCTTTATGTACCTGGTATGGTATTTCTACTTCTCTAACGAAACGGAACAAAGAAAGGAGTTATAGTTGATAGTGGCGGCTCCGCAAATTCAATTGAACATTGAACAGCAACTGTTACACACAATGCATGTAGTAGAAATAAAACTGATTGTAAAAATTGAACTGATGTGTTCTCAACTGTCAAATTGACAACTGATGATTGAAACTGAACTGACTGAGTCTAATAAAACTCCTTTTCTTACGCAAGTCAAGTGGAACAAAGTAAATCTTTAAGGTAAACAGTAAAACAGGGGTAGTAGGCAAACTTTCCTTTGTTCTTGAAGAAAGTTGAGGAATTTCTCTTTCAGTATTTATTGTCAGTTCAGGACAGACGCTCCTTTTCCCTTACTGATAAGTAAAGTGCCGGTTCAATCAAGTATAATGTAACTTTGTAACACTGTTCAGTTATTAATTATCAATGTAAAAAGTGTTTACTAAAATCTTCTTAAAAGCGTCTGCGTTTGTATGTAGGGGTTTCTCAATAAATCAGTTTGAAACAGTAGTGTACAAGAAATGCCAACACATACGTACGTAGTATTTTTTACACGTGTGTGATGTGATGTGATGAGAAGTGATTATTGTTTAACATTCAATTCAACACCTAGTGAATCTGGTTTGGTTTGGCTTGGATGTATTTCCTATAATATTATATTTATCTATACTATATCAGCAATGCTATGGGAATTCATATACTATTAAGGGATATCGTATCATATAGTACATATACTATGCATAGAGAGGGTTAAAGTTAAAGTTAATTGAAATCTATGGTTTTTGCTTCGTAACAGTGCAGTGTAAAGTGTAGGCGACAGGACACTATTACATAGGAAGAGTGAAGTTATGTAGCTTTTAATGTAACGGTCTCTATGTTGTATTTGTATGCTCAGATGATGAGAGTATAGGTCATAGGTACTTATTTACGTTACTTAGATAGGTTACTACTATTAAGTATGTAGCAGTAGCAGTATTGTATTTAGACCAATATTGTATAGGTATGGGATTTTGTTTAGCTTGACATGGGTCTTTATCGTATCTAACTATATTTAAAAAGTAAAAAGGATAGTAGTAGTAGTGTTAGTAATACAGTATGAATTGTATACCTGTATTAGTTAACTGGGGGATTGCCTAATGGCTAATATATAATATATTATGTAACAGAGCAGTAAGTAGCTATAGTAGTAGTATAGTGGTTTGGTTTGGTCTAGTTTGGGACAGAGGAGTCGCGTTAACGTTTAACGGCGAGAATAATACTTCACCTCACCATCAGCACAACCAACTATCGAATGAGACTTCCAGAAACGAAATTCTGTAGAGCTTAAGTAAAGTAAAGTAAAGCAAAAGGAAAATGTGCTCAGTTTATCGTTAGTTTATATGTAGTGGGACATCCACATTCAGTACACTATCTCAAATGCACACATCACATACATCGAGAAGAGAGTGGAAATGTGCTTCAAAGCAAGTTTCCTTTTAGCCGTTCTCTGGTGTTCAGACTTCAGACTGTTCAGAGTCAGAGTGTTGTAGTACCTAAGCGTTGATTATTATGTAAGGAACGGAAGAAGACGGAGCAAGAGTAGTAGTGTTGCTGTTATATAAAGCATTGCTGTTCGTGCTATAAGGATAGATAATAGAGGCTCCTCAAACCTAGCCACATCCATCCATAGGAGCCACCTTTTCCGTTCTACCGTATCCCCTAGTACCACAAACTTCTCTTGCCCATCGCATTGCATCACCTCCTCTTTATGTCAGTTTGTCTCTTCCTTTCCTTTGCTCTACTGTCTGTGCACCTAGGGTTTATGTCATAGGCACACCAAGAACTTATGCAACATAGTACTCTAATTTTGTAGGAAAACTAACCAAAAACAGACACATTTCTTTGATATCTACATAAGAAATTAAATGGAGAACGTTTGTTCATTAAAATGATAAATATCTTAAGAAGGGCTCGGGCTTAACTGCTAGATAATTGACGAAAATTCGATAAAAACATATTTTGAACTTATTTATTGAGTTTCTAAGCAAACAATTCTGAGGTTAGGTAATATACATAATAGAAATGATCTTGAGATGCAAAATGACAAGGAGTTACTGCAAGTATTTGGATTTGGGGACTCTGGAGGGATTTGACAATATACACCAGTATTTTGTATTTTCAGGGAATTAGTCGTTTTATGTATTTAACTAACCTAACCTAATTAAAAACAGCCAAGTCTCAGTGTTTGTTTTTCAAAAAAGGATCCAAATGGGGGTGTCCGCGATTTGCGCGGTGTCGTGGTGTAAAATGCCACATCCCCTCTGGAGGTGTGTGTTTTATTGTTTTATTTATTTCCCAATAAATATTTTTGTATCATTCAATTACACCAAATCTAGGTAAGGGATACCAATGTTAAAGGAGCTTTGGCCTACAACGTCTATGTTCCTTTGCTTTACTTTTCCACGCTTTGTCTAGGTTGGCCTCCAGAACTCGTCAGTACATTGCATATATCTGTAGATAGATAGTTAGATCTGCCACGCCATGGCACACACTTTAGTTGACTTGTCTTGAGTTGTTTTGCCCTGGCCCAGTGTGCCCTGCTGCCCTATGTATGTATTTAGATACACGAAGGAAAGATTCTTGCGATGTGATGATATAACGGCGAGAATCGCGCAGCAGCGACGCAAAGCGCACAAAAACCATGGGAAAACTCCAGGAAGTGTAGCGGAGGAAGATTGAAGAGATTCTTCAATGTCTTCGGTGGCCTACTGCTACTTTACTTACTTACCACACCACGACCATTCCATATCACACCACACCACTGCAATATTATATACTTCAACTAAAACTATATAATTCTATCTATTGCTTTGTCTTGTCTTCAACTTCTCAAAATTGAATACAGCCAAGTGGGCATTACAAATTACAACAACAGTTCATGTTCTGTACTTACTAACTTACTACTTAGGTACCTTACATTATTTATTGTGTTTGGGAGCTATGAATTTATTAATGCTTTGTGTAGCAGTTAAACGGATGTTATGTGGTTTGGTTTAGTTGGGTTCCCTTATAAATGTAATATTATTATCCTTAGCATAATATTGTGTACTGCACATAACATACATAAAGAAAACATAACTCTTAGCTATGAATAGTTTATAGTACTTTAGTGGTCCAGATTAGGAAGGAAACGGTTGAAAAGTGGAAGTACATAATAGCAGTGCTGTGAAGTGTAGGAAGAATTCTCAATTTATAAAGCTCACTCTTCCTTTCCTATTTAGTTTAGCTTGGAGGCTTGGAGGTACCAGGTACGCGTACAGTAGTTCGTCTCATATTCCATGCAAACTAGGAAGTTGCAGGATTCTGTGTACATGCGGCATCATAATTCGTGCATAATTCAGAAGAATTCATTGACTACTATTACTTTTCTAACTAGCTTATTATACATACAATATCACATCAAATAGAGAATGGACGTGGATGTGGCATTTATTCCATTATATCTGCTACTTCTGCATAATTTACACTTCAGCAGGAGCAGATGTAATTTCTTAGAGTTCCATTGTTTTATACCCTAAAAGGGACAGCTTATGGAATATGAATCAAAAGAGTCTTCTTCATATCATATTATATAATATCCTATTGTATCCACCCAACTATGCATCTTAAATAATCCTCTCAGGTACTCACTCACTCAGCTACTTTTCAAACTAAACAATAAAAATCCTACTTACCAACAAATCACAATAAATAAACTTATTTTACTATTTACTTACTTGAATGTTACATTGGAAGAGCAATCTAATGTATTCACAAGAAAGATGTAGGTTTCAATATGTGCATGAACTACATACTAATTTACAGGCCTTTATTTCATGCTAGAAAAATCTGTAAAAATAATTTGCTCACTTACTTAAGTACATGTCCCAGTCAGTTAATCCAACTTGTACATACTGATAGTATATACAAAAACAACATTTCCATAATACTGTCAACTGTCATTTCACTTTTTCTATTAAAAAATTACTTGCTTACTCTTAAACATAAAAATAGGCAGAGAAAATGTCATTCTTTAAAAAATCAGGAATTCTACAAAGCTGCACCTGCCGTCTTACCTATGGAGCCTTTTTAAGCTGACCTTGGAAGGTGTCAGACAATTGCAAGCTCAACTTGTCACTTATAATTCTAACAGAAAAGTGTAATGGGACTACATATCAGTATGTATTTACATAACGTATGTAAATAACAATTTTATTTTTGCATTTGGATAAACACACAGGATTTTTTATTCAAGATTAAGTTATTCTTACAAAACTAAGTACCAGCATTTCTATTTTATTGCACTCTCCAGTTAAATTTGTCCTGCTTAGTATGCTGTGCCTAGGAATTACATAATTATTCAATTAATTAGAGTTTTCAAGCATTATTGCTGTGCATGGTCACTTTATGGATAATTATATTGTAGAGTAAAAGAATCTATTTACATATGTGTGCATACATAGAAATGTTAAGTAGTATAATAACAATAATAGGCTTTATTTGGTTAACTCATTATATCATTACGCCTACCTAACTAATTAAGGTGCATTATCTATATATTTATGTATACAGTAAGTAATACAGTCTCCTTCTCAAGGTGCATAATGTAAGAAAAGTAATCAAAGAAGCATGCAGTCGCCCAAGAATTGTATCATTGCGTGTGTATTTAGTTATGCATATTATTTATTTTGGATTGTTTCTTCTGCTTTTATATTAAATAACGTCTGTATTGTCTTGTATTACATCAAAATATATATGATATTGTGTGGAGTGGTTTTAGTAACTTTGCATGACTTGAATTGCAATAAGACTGTGTTAAGTGTAGCGTAAGTAAGTAGAACAAAACTTCAGACATAATATTTAGCAGGAGTAGCCTGATAGATTCCTAATTCTTAACCTACCTAAATTCTAAATTACTACATGTGTTTGGCTTACTATGTAATTGTTACATGTAAGTAAGTAGTTATGATTCAATATCTTTGTTGCACTATGCATGCAATGCTGTACTCTAGACATAAATAATTATCTTGCCTATCCAAGAAACAGATAAGATAAAGTACACATGCACCTTTCCCTTCTTCCTTCAACTTATTTAGTTGCATTAGCACGTTTAACCCTTTTTATTACAAGAAGGTAATAAAATGAGGGAGTTAAGTTATTTTATAACCATTTGCATAATGTGCAGTTTGACTTCCCCTTCCTTACTACTATGTCTTCTTATCATTCCCAGTTATCTATCTATTACATTATGCAGTTTCTTGTAGGTGTTGTCACTTTACCAATCAGTTTACTCTTCGTTGACACAATTTGTCGATCCATTCCATTAACATTATTTGATTTTTCTTGATGTGCTGATTATGACAGCATTTTACGAACCTATCCATGTATTTATTACATACAGAGTAGAGCCACTTTTTTCATTACTTACCTATTTACTATTTCAAATTGACAGCACAGATTTGCATGCTACTGCTGCATGTACAGTAACTGTTCATGATATTATGTCGCATGAATCGTTTACTACTCATATGCTTGTTAAATCCCAGGTTACAATGTAAATAAATAAGTTACTGCCTGTTTGTTACCTGATATTAATGCGTTCATAATGTATCTATATTCTTTAAATGTAGCTATTCATGTAGCATAGTTCAATACATCACGTACAACACCTTTATTGTTTTTTGCATGCTTTTAGTTACGTCCATTAATTTTTACAACAAAATTAACATTGCAAATATCATAATGTTAAGCAGAAGGCGTTATTAGGCAGGTTACATAATATATTCAACATGATTTATCTATTATCTTGTATTGCAAAAATATAAATTGTCAAAAAATGTAGTATCTTGCTATATTTATATACTTATACAATGTTGCCCTAACGAGAACCGAAATAGGAGTGTACAAAAAACCTCAAAGCTTTATCAGAGATATTCCTATGACAAATGACGACTTGATCAGCATAATATCCAGTGGCAGCATGCAACGTAACATAGATCAGCAAGTTTTTTAAATTGACAATTCTAAAAATGTAGTGAGGTGAATTTGTTGAACAAAGGTGAGGTGAGACTCCAGTTCAATTAAAACTTTATTACCTATTCAATTCAATTGAAATAAACTAGTTTTTGTTATGATTATTTGAGAAATTTATTTTAGTTTATATTATAATAATACATTTCTGATGTATTTATATAGTGGACCTCCTATAAAAAAATTGGCTTCACCAAAAACTGTAATTAAAGTGCAATACCTAAGTATGACAGTTTTATTAGTGACATCAGGAAAGTTAGAAATCAACTTTACAACTAGACAATAAAATATTATATGTACAACAAGCCTGCGAATGTTACACATGAATTATCTAACTTATTAATCCATGATTAATATTATTTGCTAATAGTGAATTTTCTATGATTTCCCCGGATGGGCATGTACCGATTTTGACAGGTTGCTTTCTCGTGTTACAGTTAACTTAGCAAATGCACTTGAAATCCGCTATATTTTTTTCTTACGATTAGCATTTCCTACTTCTCCTTTCCTACGCATAAAAAGGAGGTAATAAACTTAATTGTGTTGCCCTGCTGTCTGTAATTAGGCATTACTTATGCCATCAACTATCCCTCATGTAAAATTATGATGTGTCTCTAGTCTAGCAATGTGTGAATGCAGAACTGTGTTTCGCCAGGGAACATTACACAATAGTTGCATTGTGCTCTATAAAAAATGGTGCAAGTCGCGAGTTAGCAAAGTAGCATACATTAACTATGTACATGGCACATGAGGACAAAATGAGGTTAATTGCTTCCTTTTGCTTGACTTGAGTTTAGTGTATGGGAGGGAGTTAAGTTGAGTGAAATAAAATGAAGTTCGTGTTCTGTGATGCGAAAGTTGTGGAAAAAATGAGAGGGAAGGGAATAGAAGGCAAAAGCACGGAAATGGCAACACAAGGAACTCGGGACAGGACAGGAGACAAGATATTTAAAGAGCAATTGAAATTTTTCTGTAGCTCTAGTTGCTACTATCTATAAGAATATTATAGAGAAGGAAGGAAGGAAAGGAAGAGAGAAAGAAAGGTGAGTTTTATGTTACGTATATGCTTATGTATAAACCCTGTCCTGTATTTTGTATAGTAGAGCGTAGAGTCATAGGAAGAGCATTTGAATCCTGCAAGAGCTTATCGTTAGTTATATGGCTTTTGGAACGGATTTAAATTTTCAACAGGAATACTAGAGCACCTTAAAATATATGGGTGGATGTGGATGTGAGTGAATAAGAAGAAAGGCTTTTGCCTTTTGGACATGAAACCGGGAAGGATGTTCAATGTTCCGATCCCCGAATGCTTCGTCCACGTACTTAACCCGGAGTAATGCTAAGCTTCCTAAGCCAACTAATGCCTGCTAATGTATTTTACTTGAGACACAACTAAAGGAATGGGTTGCACCGCCATGAGACGAATATAATGGAGCTCTTCCTATTTATCTATCTACAACTTAAAGTAGCATGTAGGTGTTCTATGATTCTATACATGTTATGCAACTATCCTAACACTATAATACAATATCTCCAGATATCCTATCAAATTGCATTTATTTACTACACAACTTTTACATACTTAGATACAGCATTTATATACTGATTTCTATAATATGTGTATCAGGTAGGACTTTTGCTAACATTGAATGACGCTTCCCAACCAAAACACATGTAAAAGCTTAAGAAACATGAATTTGACAGGATTTCTTCTCTGTACCAGTATAGTAGTGGTTAGGTAGTGGAATATAAATAGTTATGAGTACTTGTATTTATGTATATTTAAATTCTTGCAAATTTTCTTTACTTACACCAATTTAGTATTATGTAAAATTTTGAAGAAAATATCAAGCATATAATAGCTAAAAAAGAGAGGCGTTTTTTATGTCACTTTCCGTCCGCAATTTAATGCACGAGACTCGAGAAAGAGAAAGACGACAGATAACGACAACTCACATCCAGATATACAAATATCTGTAACAGCAGAGTCAAGTGTAGGGAATTGTGTAAATGTAACGTAATAGTAATGCAAAAAACTACACCATGCCATGCCATGCCATGCCACGGACAACCTTCTTGTTCTACGGCCAACAACTGTAGATAAGTGCCCATGGCCGACTGACAAGAGCAGGAAAGAGTCCGCAGCAGTTTACATTACACTAATTTCACTAGATGTAAAGTAAAAGGAACACAGATACAATTCTAGTACAACGGTATCTATGTTATGGAGACTTGTTTCGGATGTGGAGTGATAGCAATACAAAAGTAGCTGTAAGCATACTGCAAGTACAGATATACTTATTTCAGTATGTAGGAGCAAAATCAGACGGGAACTAAATGCTGAATTCAGTTATAGTACGTAGAATAGCATAGGAACAGAAGATGTAGATATTAGTAATGAATCTATGCAGATCATCCACATTTCCGCGTTTGTAAATACAGAAGGGAAGGTTTGCATTTGGTTTTCGCAAGTATTTTATGTAGAATGTAAATATATAGGAATGACATTCCCATACCAAACTACAGCATAGTCCATGCATCACAGAGAAGAATTCACCGAAATCACATCCACTGAGATTTATGCCACGGAGAGCGTTTTCAGTTCTGTTGTACATACAAGTACAACACGCGTGGGCCGCTTTGGCTTCACTTTGGCTCTCTTCGTCGCAAAATGTAAACGAAAGCTCAGGAGGACATTCATGGGACCCGAAGAACAGTCACAGTCACAAGAGCAACCAAATCAACAAGGAAGCTAAGCTAAGAAAGGCAGCTAAATACTTGCCGCATGTATCCAGGGTGCGGTGTATGTATGTTTCTGATAGGACAAAACAGCCATGGAAATAAATACACATTTAAACTCAACACAACAACGCTTCTGTATCTATTTCACTATACGTTTCACTACAAGTTAGTATATCCTGTGCACTAATATAGAGCATAGTTCATTACCACCTTTACTTCCTCACTTGCTGTAGGTCTTTATATCTGTATTGCACCGAGTATTGTAGCTTATATTAAAAGACATCACAGAATTCATGTATTAAGCTTTATTGAGTTACAGGAATGCTACTATAAATAGTACAGTTTACAGATACACTAGAATGGGATACTCGCATAATATATATTCGCATCACATTGCATTGCAAATTCGCATGTATTTGTACGTAACGTATTTGAATTCCTACTTATATCTGTATCTGAGTATTTGCAGTGTGTGGTGCTTGTTTGCTGTAGCTGTGGTTTACTTTATTCGGGTGATCCTCTCCTGTCCTCTCTGTGTGTTCTACAATTGAACCGAACTGAAGTTAACTACTATGCGGGCTTATAATATTGTACTACATAGTTAATACATACACTATGCATTATACTACACTACATTTACATAGCTATCTATGCTCTTATGGTATGGCATGGCACCTTTGATCTGCTGAATCTGTGTATTTACTTCCTCCGAGAGAGATGAGGATGAAGGTGAGATTAACGCAACTGAGTGAGGAACAAGACAAGGAACCAAAAGCAAGCAAGTCACCGAAAAACGGAGCGACACACGACAAGACATGAAATAACAAGCCCTGTGCCTGCCCTGCCTGTCTCACAATAAGTTCAATTCAGAATTCAGTCTCACTCGACAAAGTAATAAACACGGATACATTTTAGTGATACAGATAGCTAGCTAACCATACCATATTATATATGTGACTATACAGTAGTTAAGGACGACATGCAGCCACATTGCCCACATTAATGCATCTTCTGCCTATCCATTCATCCGACAACACATCCTTATATTTATTACTCCTTTACTTACCCAACTATTGCATCGTAGTACTTATAAGTATTATAAGTATTAAATACTTTAAAGAGGAGACAGATGCTTTTCAATACGTTTCACAAACCAAACGACGATGTGAAATTGATGTGATGTGCTAGCATTACATGATACTCTGATATACGCAAGTATCTCTCAACGAGGAGAATTAAATCGAGAAGAGTTTAAGTTTGTTTAAATGAGTTTGAATTGCATACACTTATTTTTCCACCTCTGCAATTTCTCGGCAAACAATAATATAATAGAATTGTGTCAACTTGTCTTGAATGCTCTTTCCTTACCACTTTAAACTTAAATTACTTGAAGGATAGTAATGTCATGCCAAACCATGCCGGGCCATGCCAGGAAGCCAACAAAAGTGTTAACTATCCTTCAGTTTAACTTTCTGTCTTCCCTTGTCTAAGTACTCTTCTTGTGGTAAATGTGGTCGGTCGACTGTGCAGATATCCTAGGCTCATAGCACCATCCGGCACAGAGAATCTTCAGTGTACACTTTTGACTTATTAGACTTAATTACTTATAAAGATCCGCATTAAGATGTGTTTATACAGTTTCCCAATAAAGTTAGTTCCTAAAATGTTGGGTTGAAAAGATTTGCTAATATATTTAATTTAGTACTTATTTATTTCATTGTAAACATTAATTTCTGGCCATTTTCATAATATGCAACCACTGGAACCTTCACTTTGTGATACTGTGGGCCTACGACACATACTAGTACTATGTATAGGTGCTCGTATATTCTTTGTGATCATACTCTATATTTAATGTATCTTTTTATCTGTATCTGCAACTACGTAAGAGCTAACTTAACTATATAATGAATATATGCTAGGCAATCTTTACAATAGATAATATGTGTATACCTATTAGTAGTTCGTATTATAAGTATATTAACTAATACAGTTTTAGAATATTCCTTATGTAAATAATAGTTAGGATTTCTGCGTGTTTTGCTTTCACTTAACTTCTTCCTCTTCCTTCCATCTGCCCGTACTAATGTAATAATGTTATGTGCTTTCAGGTATTTTTATATGCGAGTAGTAATCTGTATTTTGTGGAACAGTCCCAGTCAAGTCAAAAATTTACAGTACAGTACAGACTATTTTATTGTTTTATTCCTCGATTAATTATTTTGCAGAAGACAAGCAACTGTTGGTGTTCAGTCAGTCTATATTTACCTACTTACTACTATTGTTAGACGTTGGGTGTCAAGTATTAATGAACTTTTTCGAAGCATGATATAAATATAAATATCTGTATACTATAACCGTAAGTAAAATATGTATCTATACGTTATTATTTGTATTTTTAGTATTCAACTTCAGTCTAACAATGTCAGAGAATGCTCCACTGCTCCAGGACGTCAACATTTCTCACTGTTCTCAATGTTCAATTCTTTTATTAGCTTTTGCAGCTACATAAACAGAAACAGCAACTATCAACCTACGTCTTTTTTTATATCCTAAGAATAAAAGGTAAAAGAATCATTGTTTGTGGTTCTATGAATTCTAATTGCTCACTATGATTTCTGTGACGCAAGTAAAAACGAAATAAAAGTTTAACCAAGCCAAAAACTGTATTTTTGAATGTCGCAACGTACATATGCACATTCTTTGTAAATGTTAATACTAACGACAGTTTAATATAACTTGTTTAAGGGTTTTGAGAATGGTATAAATAGATTTAGTAACTACTATTTGCATATTTTGACTTCCGAATTTTGAAGGAAAAGTGAATCTTTATGCACTAGAATATTTAGGATTCCAATTGGGAACAATTTAAGATCTTAGTTGTTGGAGTTCAATTATCGTTTAACTATTTTGGACAGCAATTTTATTATCGATTTGGAAATGCTCACACCCTGCAACAAAGCATTAGGTTGCTTAAGTCACTTAATTATTACCTGTATTCTTATAAAATGGGCCGGCAATCTCTCAATCCTCCTTTCTACGGATTAACCTACGTCCGGGAAAATTGAGAAAATATTTTGCTCACTCTTGGCTGTTTATTAGAAAAGTGTAGCTTTAGGTATTTTCCATTTGGCCAAAGGCTTTCAATTTCGTTTGCTTTTGCTTTGAGTAGGTACAACATTAGGTTTTAGCAAAAAAACATGCAACCAACCAACAGCAATTGCAATGATAAATAGACTTCGAAGGGCTGTGATCCTTTAGTCAGAATGAGAGCAAGCAAAAGCATGCCGACAGAAGACCAAGCCGATACAATAGAGGAAACTTTTTGAGTGAAAGAGAACCTCAGCAATGCAAGCGAATTCTGAGAAGGGAGCTATTTTGCTATTCAACCAGAGAGTTAATAGCCTACGGATAGGAATTCAACCGGATGGATAAACCACTCAAATCTAAATACTGCAGATCTTTATTTAAATTCCATCCGATCTTTTGGGCAATTTCCCTGCTCTATACTCCCTTTCGATCTGCATGATTTCCTTTTTCAGCACCAAAAACGCGATATAAGTTTTTCAAATAAAATTGGAACGTTTAAATTACCTTGTTAGGAAACTAACAGTCTTATTGTGTTAACGTTTCCCAATGCATTTATTATTGCTAATTTCGATTTTTTTGTTATTAAGCTTTTAATAAGGTAATGGGTAAATTTTTTATAACATATTTTACCTATAAGAAAAATCAGGAAATTAAGTCGTGATGTTGAGCTTAAAATACACATATCCGTACATTTCGACTTCCTAATATAAAACCTGTGTCTCTCAAACAATTATTTTTGTTCCCCGTGTTTTATGTAATTATGCACACCTGTAGTATAAATGCATACCTACAAATACAATGTGGCTATTAAGCAAATATTTTTTTTATTATGTACAATGTATGCATCTATAAACAAATCATGTACAACATTTCATTGAAATAGATAATCAGATAAGAATTTAACAAAGCAACATAAATAGATAAGGCACAAATGCATGCACAGAGTGTCGACTATCAAAACTTTTCTACCTATAAACGATCGATGATATTGCATTTCTGCAGGTAACCCAGGAAAACTAGTAAATCAATGTAGTTATAAATAGGTCAATCAATCAAGTAAAGTTTTGTCTAACAAAGTTGTCACATATTAAATGCAAACATACTTATTATGAATATAATCCCATTTAAAAGTACATGCTATACTGAAAAGCTATGTATACTAATGTATCCTATGGTTTAACAGAGAAAGATAGACCTTAATTTTATTGCCTGCTCTGCTCATCGACAACAACACATCTGAACAGATAGTAAATAGTAAATACACTAGATTTACTAGGTCTCCCTTTGAGTTGAAAAGAGGCTCGTACTTAATTCTGATGTTTTGCTTTAGAATTTATTTTCTGTTAAATTTTATTATCAGCAATTACGCACGCATTGTTACAGCTTCATTTATCCTTTCAATAGCTAAGCATTGTTACCGTGTTTTATGGCATTTTAACTAGGCGATTCTCACTGTGTATTTACTGTTAGCAGAATGGGTCTATCTCCCAAATCCTAAACGTGATTCTAGTAATGAGTTTATTGATAACATTCTGTGATGCTGCATTTTTGTACTGGATTTGTCTGGCACAGACCATATATCTGCGTTAAAAGCGTACAAAAAATACCATTGCTAAGCATAGACTATGTAGCTTATGGGGAACAATATATTTAATATCTCCCATTTAATATTAGGCATAAGAAGATTTTTCTCATTGCCTGGAAAAAGGATTTAGAATTGAAAGTCAATTTTCCATGGATGATTAAATTATTAGGTATTTAGTAGTAAATATGTATAACATGTATTTATTATTAAATATTGCATAACTTTTGGCTTTGTGACGAAGTCCTAAGTTTGTTAGGACAAACTAATACATAATTCAATTCCATATAATAAGTAGTGTTAAAGATTTACACTGACACATTGCCCTGCATTGTAAGATACCAAGAATAGAAGCATTTCCACCGTAAACGTGTTAAAGAACAGAGCTGTTACATCCACAGTTGAATTTGTAGTCTTAAATCGTCAGTCTCAGTCACAGTAGCCAAGTCAGTGAAGCATGAGCATTCGCAAAAGGTAGGTTTCATGAAATAAAATATTATGGTTCTGCTGCCAAGCAGAAAACATTGTGCTGAAGTCTGAAGTGCTGACGGCGCCGGCAGAAGAGACGAGAAGCTTTTGCTTTAGTATGAAAGCCTTACAAAGACTGTCACGAATTTCAACTCGTAGGCAGACCTCAATAGAGCAACTCCGCGGAACATCTTGAATAACACACATTTTTCTGATACACTTGCATTAATTGGTCCGTTGTAAAGAGACGAATGCAATCATACATGCAGATTACATACAAAGATCAATGCAACGATGCTTTGTTTATGTAAAGCATTCCTACTATGTTCCCGTGAAATCATTTTATTCAAAATATGATCCGTACATATCTGTACCGATGCATTATCGTTACTTTGTTATAATAGCGTTCAACGTAACTTCATGAAAACTGATTTGGGTCATAGTGCTAAGAAAATACTTCGTTAATTTAGCTACGATTTCATTATGATGAGCATTACTGGCGGAATAATCCCAATTTGATGTTCATATCTTATGGCAGTAGTATTAAAATCTTCACAAATTCTATTCATATTACCAGGAAATAGCACAAGTATAGTAATATCATTGCATTGAGTTGAAAGACAAACGTTTTTAATTTTTGTGAGCTAGCGACAGGCACCTGTCAGATGATGATAAGGATAATCGTTCGTTTTAATGTGTTATTGAAGATCGTAGGTCATGTCATGTCTTTATTTTTAGCAATAGGTAATATGTGTGAAATGCAATGTATTTTTAGTTTCTGTGTGTGTCAGCAAGGTGCTGGAACTCTGGGTGAGAGTGAGAACTGTCCATGCTTATTACTTCCATAACAATATTAAATCAATGCAAAAGCAAACTCTTCCTCTCGCTTCACTTCACTAATAGCAAAATGCGACTTTCAATGCATTGAATTGCCATTGATTTGTGATTTTGTCATTTCATCAGTTTTCAGTTACTGGATTAAGTTTGTGAATGCAAAAATGGAAAGGGGACAAAAAATTGACATGATATCATTAATTATTTTTTCATAATACTGACATTTTGTGGCCTTAAAATAGATAGAAAAGGAAAATCCGAGCTATAGAACGTGATGTGAGATGTGGAGTAGGTGAACGGGTTGAGTGCAAATGCATAGGTATGGTCTACATCCACAGTACCTAACTGGCACTCTTGTAAATTATGGGAGCCAGGCTGGTTTTCCTATGCCGGCTTCGCTTCATGGCGAATATGGCCAGGCTCTGGACTAACTGGACCGGAGCTGGGCAAGCCCGTCGCTACAGAATATATTTTCTGTAGCAGGACGGGCGCTAATTAAATCAAAAGATACTATTACTGTCTTATGTTGTACTTTCTATATTAGTGTCACACGACGACAGATCCATATAAAATTGTGCCATAATGTGTACTGCAAATTATATAATATTATATTTACATACGTCCGCGTATGATGGGGTTTTAGCGTTAGTTTTGATAATTTTTGCTTGGAAATGTAAGAATGGTGCTTTCTAATGCATATCTACTATATGCTACTTAAAATAAGAAATAGCATTCCCATGATTAGAGTAGATGTTTATTAATATTCTTAAAATAATTATGGTTCATACAATAGCATGTAGAAATGTGTTGTGTGCAAATATGTCCACAATATGAATGCGTATCCCCAATGCAATGAATGTTCACCAAGGAAAATTGGAAACCAAATGTATCTCAATCAACGTCAACTCCTGGAGACATTTGCGGTTACATTATAACTGTATGATTGATAAGAATAATTCGAAATTCGAACGGATAATTTTTTACTATTGTCTAACAAAAATGTCTTTCACGGGGCTATCATACAATAAAATGCTCATATAAATAATAATTTAAAAAGGAATTCCATCATTTTGCTTTTCAGAAGAAGAATAAGAGTAGCCTGGCTGGCTCTCCTATACCGCCTTCGCTTCATGGCGAATAATATGGACAGGCTCTTGTCTAACTGGACCGGAGCTGGGCAAGCCTGCCGCTACAGAATATAATTGTGGAATTCTACTTCGTTCTTGTCTCGTAGTGTTCTACCTAAATATTATTGTCAGACGACGACAGATCCACATAAAATTGTAATGGGAATGAAACATGAATTAGTATTGTGTTTTCGCAATTATGAAAAGGAGGAATATAATTTTAGTGAAAAATATTACTTTGGCAATGGAAAAGTTTCTGAAATGGGAAAAATTCTATTCTACAGAACTACAGACCATGAGATTGTGTAGAAACATTAGAGAAGAGTGTGCAGTGTGCACTATTAAGGAACTTATCTCCTTTATGTAAATGGTGGTTCTGTCTAGTTGTAGCGCAAAACTCAGAAAAGGTTTGAGACATCGACTTCAACTTCGAGGTAACTCCGATGACACTAATTCGAATTCTAATTCGAGTTCGATCAATTTGAAACATTGTTCAATTAACAGTATGCCGAGTATGCATATTATAAATATTACATTATGCGCTCCTTTAGCTCAATACAAGACAGGATCATCAGCAGGGTAAATTAAATTACGATGTGCCATATTATCATATTGCCCGTATAATAAAGCCTTTTAATTCATTTCTTTTTGCATTTTGATTTGTTTCGTTCGTTATAGGGATTCTACATTTTTCTATTATTAAGCAGCTTGTCTCCTTTACGCGAAAGACGTGTCTGTCTGTCCGCCCGTCAATGATTTTCAATGATTATCAATGATGATCGCAATGATATTAACTATTGACATGCTCCTTTTCTACATCGTTTACCACGGTTTATTATGTTCTGTCGAGAGCACGAAAAATGAGACGAACTCAAAAACCAGCTAATAGTACTTAGCAAGTAAAAGGACTTAGCCGTGGAATTTGAGTCGGGTTTTAAACTTAAACTCCTCAAGTTTCGTTTATCGTTTGACACGGCTAGAGTTTAAATTTTTAACTCTTTATATGGATATAGTTGGTTGTAGGTCGTAGTATTGTATACCTGTGTGTAGTGTACGTAGGTCTGTACATGGATTAGGGACCACAGTAGTAATGTTACAGTTACGTTACAAGTATCTAGTCAAGGTGCCCTGTTACCCCTTGCTCATCTGAGGGTTTAAATTCAGGTGGCATTATTTGCATATTTATTTTATAGTATCGAACAATGAATCTGGTCTTCCTATTTATATACTGATAATAAGCATAATTGCAATAGTAATTAGGTACTTTATTGTTAGCTAACGATCTATAAAATTACATAATATGAAATCCTACGTATGGCGTTTTATTTTTGTCAAGGTACTATTTTTAAAGTGTAGTTACATAATACTTTTGCATGCAGACACTATGTATAATAATAGCACATACCTGCACTATCACACGAATAGTGCTATTAAAGATTTTAATTTTAACAAGGAAAAGTGAAACAGATTAACTTAGCTTAGGTTAAATCGCTAATCTGTCACAAAATTTTCAATTCTTAGAAAGCACTTAATATATAGTATATATTAAAAGGTGCCATTTAATTAGACAATCATAATATTATGTTATATTTATTATTTTTGCATTCTCTAGCTACATTACACAGTAACTCAGTAGGTAATCTAGCAAATAATACATGAGACTTGAGACGAGGCTACCTACTTTAAATCATGTAGATTTTATGAAAAATCTCTGCATGGGCAATACCAAATAAATGAGTTCATGCTTTACATCCATTTTTTCTCTTTCTGGAGGAAACATGAGCTTGGGAGTAATTTGGTCTTACACGAGTAAGTCGTGCTACATCTGTTTCAGTAAATAGTACTATTATTATACAAGTCAGGTAAGTGGTAACAGTATACCTACCTAAGCTACAATATTATTAGTACCTGAATACATAACATACCATAATATATGAAATGTAAGTAAAGGTAACTTTTCATGCGTGTAGTTAGTAACACTAACATTATGTATAATGTTATTATCGTATAGTTATGTAAGTAACATCGAAATATATAAGTTATTGTAACTTGCTTAGCTCTGTGTAGCATTGCATTGCGTTGTGTTAGGTATGTTGGTGTAGTAAATACAGAATATTAGATAAGATAACCAAACCACCTAATGTTAATAGGAACATTAAGTAAGTAAGTAGCTAGTTCTTCCTACGTTCTATATTGCATGTTATGCACTTTATTTTAATTTTAATAAATATAATATATTTTATATTATGTAACTTATTATAAAATGTAATGCTGTACATAGATAGCTTATTTTACTTACACTAGCTGTCCACATTATATAATATAATAATAATAATAGCTCCCACATACATAATATATTTATTATAAAGGCTATATACTATGTGTGTATTATTCTTTCACTTCACTCTAGTGATATTCACGATCAGAACAGAAATTGTTTAGGGCCAGGGCAGAAAAGGGCAAGGCTAGGAGAAGTAAGTAAAGGAAAGGCGAAGCTCTTGGTAATCCAGGCAAGAAATGCTAAGGCCGGACCACCACTGCCATGCCACTCCACTTCCTTTCATTTTCCTTTCCTTTAGCGACCGGAAATTCCTGGGCAGCCGAGCAGAAACTCAGTTTTTTTGTGGTCGTCTCTTTTATGATTACATACGCTTCAAGACTACAACCTACAACTACAAATACAAGCACCAGAAGAAGAAGAAGAAGAGTAGCTCACTTACTACTACATAACATACTCCAATATTTTACCTTCGTCTTTAACTATCTCAATCTACACACGCATAGTAGTTTGTATATTGTACAAAAAATATTTTGTTATATAAGTTATCCAAGGCTCAAGGCTCCTTCACTCCAACCACCAAACCAACCCAATACAACAACAATTTCTTATTCTTCATCCAAAAGTAAACACAGATGCATAAAATATATGTCCATGCAACACGACGTACATTATATAGCTAGTATCACAACGTATTTTACTATTTTTA
>JAQFYC010002755.1:0-23817 GCA_034694165.1 Tomocerus mixtus | reverse complement strand
TTTGATTTGATTTTCTTCAGTTGGGATTCTTCGCTTGCTTTTGCTTGGGAATATTTTTGGATTATGATTATTGAATGTAAACTTATTAGCACAGTTCGTCTGAATTCAATGTCTTCTTGATTCTGAGGAGGAGTGTAGTGTACCATTGATCTAGGCGGCTGATCGAGTCGTAATCTTTTACAGTTTCAGTAAATGCATCCACATCTTCATGCTCTACATGATCCGTCAGCGTCTGCACAAAAACAAACATTTTAGGTCATAGTTCATTTTATAAATAATATAAATATACTGTAATACTAGATTAGGCATTCCGCGCACTAGATTCGAGAATTAGGGAAAATTTCCAAAATGGATTATAGAAATTCTCGTCAAAGGAAAATATTTAGCTCCAATTTCTGATATTTTAGCGTATCCCGTACCTGTGTATTTAATATGATTGATTTTATTGGGTTTAAGGAATTAATAACCCTTTATGCAAAAAAGAGTTATTATGGACTGCCTAATCTCCCATGAACCTTGTACACGGAATAATCTCTATGGAAAGATAGAAGACTTACTTTAACCAGCTTAAATTCCCTGGAGTCCTGGAATGCTGGATACATCTCAGCGTAGCGAGTCAATGCTTGTTGAGCGTTTAATACATCAACGCAGAGATGACAAATCCCAGCACGGAAAAAGTATTCCTTCGCACTGTATTTCAACAAGCTGCTTTCCAAAGAGCAAGATGCAACCTGAAAAATCCCGAATCACATAACAATTGTTAGAATTTGTTTGAACGACAAAAATAGCGTAAAATAAATCGGTAAATACTATGTATACATACTTATGTATTGTATACTTGTATTGTATGTATAAAATGATTTTAAATCACAAGTAATTGACATTTCTTGAAAATCAATACCAAATTTGTAAAACATATCAAAAATTAAAGTAGTTTTCAATGTTTCACCAAAAATAAAGTAAGCCTTTGAATTACAAATGGATTACAATCTACAATTTGGAGA
Organism: Tomocerus mixtus; assembly: GCA_034694165.1. NCBI lineage: Eukaryota > Metazoa > Arthropoda > Collembola > Entomobryomorpha > Tomoceridae > Tomocerus > Tomocerus mixtus. The sequence continues at coordinate 22,813 of JAQFYC010002755.1, read as the reverse complement.
AAAATGAGAGAAATGGACTAGTATTTTGAATTTCGGCGAAAAATACGTGAAATGAGAGATTTTCTAGAAAAATTATGAAAATTGCGTCTTTCCTAGGAAAATGTGCTAAAATGTCCAACTTTTGTAAGAAATAAACTAAAGGATTTGAATTTTTATCTAGAATTGGCAATAACATTTGAATGTTTAAAATTGAATAGCGAACTAAAAGTGTAAGAAAAGTAATTATTAATCAAGATCTCACTTCTTCATAGACTTTAATAGCTTTAGTGTAATCTTCCATTTGGGCAGCGTGTTGGGCAACTTTAAGGAGACATTTATTAGCCGCAGCGTTGGACTCTTCTCCCTTGTAGTAATCAGCTGCTTGTTCGTAGTGATGGATTGCTTTCTCCAGGTCAGCGTCAGCTTCTAAAGCCTCCGCTATTGACTGATGATGTTTGGCTGCAAGAGAGAAACGCCCCATCTCCAAATGTTGCTCAATTGCACGCTCCAAACATGATACTGCCTCTGAAAACAAACAAATACAAAATTTTAGAGTTTTTTGCACATAAAAGCAACTATCAATCACAAAAGTACCAAAAGAATTCCAGAAATTTTAAGTGTTTGTTTACCTTTGATATCTGACTTTTTGTAGCAGTTAGACGCATCAACAAAATTACTGGCAGCGTCATGTCTACTGCCATTTTTCAGGTGAAGTTCTGCTGCTTTACAAAACGCTTCTCCAGCGTTACCCCACTTCTTAGCCATCTTGAACATATTTGCTGCTCTTTGGTAACATTCAATCGCTTCATCTGTTTTATTGCCTCCGCCCCTATTTCAAAAAAATTCCAACAGCAAATGTTTAGATACCCATTTAATTTAGATAATTTATATTTGTTTTGAAAAAGTTACTTTAGAGATATTATTTTATTCTGCTATTCGAAAACTATAAAACTAAATTGGTAAATATTAGAATGAAATGATAAATAAACATTGAGAATATCGTCAGTGAATTGTTAGTAAAGTTAAGTTTTTAAGAAAACTTAAAAAAATGGATTATTTTTCCAATAACAAGAAAACGTATTTTTCCAAGAAAAAACATTAAAACTTTTGGACTTTCCACGAAAATAAACAAAATTTTGAATGTGCGAAGGCGAACATTCTGTCAAAAGAAGTACTACTGCCAGTGTTGATTGTAATATAATTAAATAATACCAAAAACAAGTGTACTCAAATACTAATCAAATTAATTAATTATAGATGAAAGAAAAACTGATTGATGATGATAATTGAATACCCAAAAACTGAGGATAGGAATCCTTTGGAGGATGTCAATTTCTTTTCTGCCTCGGCCATGAGGTCCAAACCCTTTTTCTCCGTGTCGCCCATTTTTTAGGAAATATATTCAATTCGCAGTTGAAGAACGGAATCTAGTGAACAAAAAACAGATGACAGTTAAATTTTATTGTTTTTTAACAACGCTCAAGTGTCAAGTAAACAGTTTTTTGAAGTGGCATAAAATTTTATTTTCTTCGCGAATGTTGAATATCTCAATAAGCCTTAATTATCCATAATTAATTGGCTTTAGAGCCACACGTCACACAGTAGAGTTCAGTGCCACAGCTGCAGTGCAGAATTTAAATGTAAAAGTAAATAATAAAGTGAAAGCAGAATAAGAATAAATTAAAACGTCGTACTCAGCTGAAACAGCACAACAAACTTGACTTGCACTTTTGCTCCAATTTTCCCAGCTTACTTTGCTATTTTACATAAACAATGTTCAATTCTCTTCAATTTCGTCTTGATCTAATAAAATGTTAATTTAATCTCCCCAATCCAATTGTCAATAAAGAGGAGGAAATGTAGAAATGGCAAAAATTAAGGTGGTGCACCAATCTCCAACTTGTAATGTTATGCAATGTAAAATGAAATTCAATAATCAACGTGTGCGTATTTCCCTTCTGCTGAGCTCTACGAACGAATGTATATTTATTATAGAACGTATACAAATATGTTATATAGCGCAGTTTGCTGTATAGTACAACAGATTCATAATAGTATACAAATAGTATATAGCGTACAAACCAATGCAATGCTAAACTATTCTTTAGTTAAATCGCAAAATGATTGCAGTAAAAACAAAATATTACGCAAATGAATGCATTTTATATATTTCTGTATAAAATATATTATATTATAACAGCGCAAGAATAAGGAATACTAATAGATTACAACTGTACTTTTTATACTTTACTATATATCAGTACATTCGTAATATAATAATAGGCTGCGCAATATTATAATGCAGTAAAGTATTCATTATATTAGGCTAAAGTGGAACACAATTAGTTAATAGCTTATTACATCACTTACGTTAATAATTCTTCATATACTAAAAATGAATGAGTCTGATCTGCAACTTATTAATGCTAGCACTTAGGACTTGATATCTTCCCCTTGGTATAGAAAAATTACTGGAGAATTTATGAAAGTATTGTTTTAAGTATTTTTCACACTCTTATTTATTTATATTATATAAGTGCTCCAATTTCATAAATAGAATTGGCGTTAAGAAATAAAAGAGTCTCAAGTTTTGCTTTATAGTCTCAACTTGAGATTTTGATACTTCATGTAAGGGATAGGAAATGTAGGTCAAATGAATTATATAGTATTATGGGGATAGATGCCTTGACTATATTTATTTGGACCTTCTTCCTGTTATATAGTTTTAAAGACTCTAAATGGAAAAATCTGTATTTCTTATAGAAAAGTATATTCTCAGAAAGATGCTGGAACTTGGAAAATTGGAAGGAAAGGGTTAATAGATGGAATGCATTGTAGGTTATGATACAGAGTTGACTTTGAATGACTGTACACTGCAGAGGAAAACCCAGTTACCTATATATTGACATATATTTCGGATATATAAATATATACCAAGGAAATAGGCACTGGAGTCCTGGAGAGTATAGCTGACAAGGGATTTGTATATAAGAAAGCAAGTCACACTTTCACATGGCAATTTGAATCTTTTGTGCTGGGACTATAGGCGAAAGAACTGGAACAGGCCTGGACTGGAGTCGACCTAGTGTCTCGCTCGGGATATCCAGAAATCCAGCACTCAACTCCACAACTGGAACCAGATCGATAAACATGAACAGAAACAAGGATATCTTTCGACCCCGGAACTCTTAATAGCTAATTTCTCCAGCATTTCTTTTGAAAACACAAGTGTGTGGGGAAGGAGAATAACACTCATGGATGCAATTGGATGTAATAATACCTAATAGCTAATTCTCCAGCATATATTTTTCTATACAAGGCTGGGGAATGAGAATGACATTCATGGATGCAATTACGAGTGTAGTTGTAATTGTAATGTTAGTGACAGATTAATTACTGCATTCGCAAATGTCAAATAACCATTCGCCTTAGCTTTTGTAATAACAGCATTAACACTTAGACTCTGTACGGTGTTCCAGGAATATTTATGTGGGAAATGCCGACAAAACACTCAATTTAGAATTCTACGGTTTTAATCATTCAGCTACAGCTTACGCTAATGACTTGAGCTGAACATATTACATAGATGCTTCTACTACGCATGTAATTAAATAAATAGTTTATTTTTACTAAAAAGATCTTTGTAGTTAACATAATATTTACTTTCCTTTACAACTTTGCTTACAAAATCTTGGATTGGCTCTTTTATATTTTAGACAAGGTACACATTAATATTAATTATTAATATACATAGTAAACAATAACTATTTTATTTATGAATATATATTTTTCAAATTTTGATTTAGCTTACACAGCCATAGCCAAGAATTCATTAATTTTTCAATATTAAGTATTAAATACACATTTAAATGGAGATTTGATTAGAAAAGGATTTTGAGAAGAGATTACATTCATTCACTTGTTTGCAGACTTAGTTTGCTAAAATGAATTTTTATGACCTACTAGTATTCAAAGAAATCACGCAAATATTAGTTGTAATTTTGGAGAAAGACTTTTGAAAAAAGAAAACCAATGCTTTCAAATTTCTTTCAAAAGTATTTCTCTCCAAAATGAAGTCACCTTGACACTTAGGTGGTTTAATAAAGGGCCTCTCGACGTCAGCATATGTAATTTTAGTTAACGGGATAGGGGACACGGCTACCCAAATCTTTAGTGGACGAAAAAGTTAAAAACATACGAAGGAAACTGCTAGGGCACAAGAAACGGAAAATATGGGACTAAAATGATGTTTTCCATTATAATAAATTGAGTACAATAATTATATTACAAGTCTTAAATGCAATAAATACAACATACTAGCAATTACTAATTACTACATACTTAGCATCCCAATTGTTAATAATCAGTCCCTGATTGAAAAGTGAGATTTTGAAATCTTGAACTCATTTCATTTCCATGACATGAGTCCCACTGTTAATCTTTCACTTTTTTAATTTTGCCATACATCAAAGTTAAACCCTTCAGTCAAAATAAATTCCAAAAAAATCAAAATAGGCTTTAAAAAATGCTGACGCGGGCGGGATAAGGGATTTTAAATTCTAGTAGAATAGACCTCTCATTCTACGAGAAGTGCCGTGTTTCTCGTGAAGTAAATTGAATCTGGTGATATATTGATGAGCTTCTTCGCATCCTTTTGTGATCATCCCCAGGTACGTGATAAGACTGACGTCATTACATTGCTGCAATTAAAATAATATTTATTAGAATAGGACTACAATTAGAGAAACACTTTTTATATAAATAACCAATTTACAAATTAATGCACCTACTAGTTAATATAATTAAATAATAAATAGGAAAATGTATAAAAGGGATATTAAAAAGGTATACAAAATTGTGATACATTAATATTTAGTCATGTAAAGAACTCATTTATCGGCTGTTTAAGATAACTAATTGTTAATGGATATTAGGAGTTTGCCTAAATGGAAGGAAGGAGTCACTGTCCCCCAAGAATCCAAGCATGGATTTTTACTGTTCTGTATTTTATTTTTACCTCATAGAAGTCAGGCTTAAAGCGTTCCGACTGGATTACGGGAAGGCGGTGAGATAAAGAGTATGCAAGACGAAGGGCATCATGGCAAATAGGGACTTCCCCTTTCTGGGCAGCCTTGACATAGTCTAAGATCAAACGGACGCGACTGTGCAGCATTTTGATGGCTGAATGTTGAGCTGTTAAATGCTCCGCAACTGAATAAGGGGGAAAATAAGTTTGTTACTATTATTTGCAATAAAAATTATCGTTTCGAATCGAAATTCATGAATTTTCGAGACTAAATCAAACCCCTGACTTTTCTTGACTAATCGAATTCAAGGACCAAATAATTGTCTCAGGCCCCAGGCAGATAATAGATATTCAGGCCGAATTTCAAATTCGAAATGCTACTTCGCTCAAGTACATACAAACTGAGCAATTTTTAACACAAATGACTTACCTAAAGAATTTTCCATATTGTCAACATTGGAAACTCGAGCAACGTGATCAACGCCTATCCTCTCAGCCTCTTCAGTAGCCAAAGTATATGGAAGTTGAACAAAGAGCATTGTCGTTTCTCCATTGACAAGATCAATCACTGATTCGTACACGGAAACCGGGAGAGACTGTTTAAAAAAGAAGTATTACACGTATTAAGTATTAACGAAAACAACAAATTATATATATATGCAAGAAAAGCTTGATAAACTTACATCCGAATTTCTAGCTACTGGGTTGAGCTTAAGAAAAACGGGACTTTCGTTGATTTCGCATATTTGTCTGTGGACATGAATATCTGCGGGCGTTGGGACATCTCCAGTAGTGTACCAACCCAGAAAATCCATTTCGCTGAAGACTTGCTTAACTACAAAATAAAACATATAGTAAACATTGGAGGGATTCACATCGCCTGACATTTGTGACACCGCAATATATTAAAAATCGGCTGATGGGTGCCTGTAATTTCGTTTTTTGTTTTCCAATCACATGAGAAACTACGACTTGTGTGCGTTTACTGCAATATCACAAATACCAATCGATCTCGACGGAGTCCCGCATTGTAACTATTGTAAATTAAATTAAATTACTAAATCAAACTGGTGCACTGTTAACATACATTGTTCTTCCTTAGTACGGTAATAGTCTCGGTCGATTACAGTCAAATCATCAATGACAGTAAACACTAATTCAAAGGAATTCATTATCTCAATGTGCCGTCCTTTATGTTGCCCAATTATAGCACCAACCACTGTAATTATTTTCAAAAAGTGCATAAATAAAGAATTAGTTTAAGTTTTCCAGTGTCATTAAAATATCAAAAAATTAAAATATAATTTCCAAAAACTTGCAGACTGGTCTTACCGTTGGAAGCTACGCCATCGTTTTGAGCCCGATTTCTCGTCCAGTGTTCTGAAACATTCATAATGACAAGAGGGTGGAGAGATAAGGTAATACTCCCAGGGGTTCCAACTGCAGCCATCACGTTCGTCAAATCTTTGATTTCAATCACATTTCCATTATTTTCGGGTACTGGAACTGCTGGTGCAGTAACAGAAGCTGGAGATGGGTCGATTTCCATTTTAGCTTTCTTTGGAATATTGTTCCTGGAAGAGAAAACAACGAAAAAGTGAAATAAATTATTTTATTTAATTAAAAATTAGTTATACTAGTGAATTAATTCAACTTTGTCCTCAACTGTCAACAGCCAACTGAGCATTGAGAAATTGACACTACGGATTTTAAAATGACTAGTTTTGATAATTAAAGGACAACGGAGTTGAGCGTTGAGTGCGCTGGTGGAAAAATTTTGGAATCCTTTTCTCCATTTTCAACCAAATTTTCCATTTTTTTCCTTCTTCTATTCCCAATCCTTTTATTCATCTTTTCCTAAAGGTATTTTCTTTCATTTTCCCCTCCTTCACTGCTCAATGTGCTCAGCTTGCCCTTTCCCCCTCATTTTCTCTTTTTACTTCCCTCATCTATCTAAAATCTACTTCATAAGCGTTTTTTTCCCGTAACTCCCTTTCTACAATTTTTCTCACTTTTTTCAGCTACAAGGCAACACAACCAGACCGGAAAATTTCCACCAGACAATTACAAGCCAAAACCTGTAACTGGTAACCTCTAATTGTTAATTATTGTATTGTACAATCGCTGTACCGATGTACTTCCAAATTCTGATATCTGACTTCTAATGTCTTAAAAATTGGTGACCAACCAAACCAGTGACTGTCCGGTTTTCAGTTTTAATAACAGTTAACTACTCATGAATTATAATGAATAAATGCAAATAATAATTAAAAGCAAAAATGTTATATCCTACATGGCCGATCACTGATCACAGATTGACTAATTCGTAACACGAATGTTTATTTAATTCTCTAGACTACAGATTGACTAGATAGTGACAACAATCACATCACAGCGACAAGGAAATACTACTTCAGGTCTGGCCAAATTAAATATGAGCAATAATTAACGCTCGGAAACAACAATCAATGAACGACTCGACTGGCGTGACAAATGTCAACAACGTGGACGAGGAACAAAAAAGTGAAATACCTAATTGAAAACGACGCGATTTAATTTTCTAGTTGTTTTCCAAATGTCATGAAGTATGAAGAACCAGTTTGGAAATTGGCGCTGCCTGACAGACGGGATTTAGCTCCTTTCTATTGGCTGAGTCTTTGTTCCTTTTACAATGCAAAGCGACGGATTCTTGAATTCATACGTTTTATTGAAAAAATATTGATGACATGAAATGAAAGTGACCCTTATAATGCAGGTCAAACTTGTATTAAGGTAAAATATAAATATTTTTTCAATAAAACTTATAGCCAGTGAATCCAGGGTTCAGTTAAGCCCAACAAACCAGGAATTCGTTACGCCGTCAATATCTGATGTCTCCGGGAGTAAAAGATTTTCAGGATTTTTCAAAGGTCTGTCATTGGGAACGGAAGGCAGGGGGAGAAGACAGTAGAATAGCCTATTGGTACACTATATTATACTTGGAAACAAACCAGAGGTGGTAAATACATTAGAGAAATGCTGTGGTTGTCATTTCTCTCTCCCTAACTTACGACGACTCGGGATTGCGTAAAATGTGAATTCCGCTCTCGTTTGTCATGCCACAGATCGGGGCTAATTTTAAAGATACACTACATTTAATAATTTAGATTTAAAGTAGGCAAAAGTTAACCTTATCTGATTCAATTTATTTTTTTCTCCACTCCCTCCTCGATTTGCTTGGTAATTTGAGTTGTTTAGTGGTTGAGGTTGGGAAAGTTGGGATGCTGAGTTCGGGAATTTATTTTGTTCAGGATCAGGTTGAATCTGATACCGATTTCTGCTATTATTATTAGAATGGGACGGCTGACTCATATCAAATGCACGGGGACGACTGGTAATAATGTAATTATATCCCAAAACAATTACAAAAATTATGAGAGCGAAAATGAGAAATCCGATACTCCAAAATATTCCATCGTAAAGGTCGTAATATGCCTCTGCTTCAGAATTCGAAGGAGACCTTTCCTGTGGCTTTTCTTCAGCTATGTCTATCAAAAGTATTTATTAAATTAATGCTTAAATGCATAAATTATAATTGGATAATTTAGCGTAGGAAAATTGCAAATTAAAAAGTTTGCAACAGTTTGTTAATTAATTGAAGAATTTACGGCTTTTGTTGTAATATTCAGAGTGAAATGTAAACTCCCCGCTGAAATTTTGGTTCAATTCTATCCCATTCATTTTCTCTAACTCTTTTTAACTCTTTTTAGCGACACTCTTTTTAATTCAATGTAATCAACAAACTAAAAAATAATTGTAACACAAATAAATGCAAACAGGAAAAGAAAATAGTGTTTACCATAAAATTAAAATTTAATGCCTTGTTTTTGGCATCCAGTACGCATTCCATTGGCATTACAAAAACATTTCTACGAAAAATAGGTATTAGTAATATGATAGTCAGCCAGAACCACAACTTCAGAACTTAACAGAAGCGTCAAAAATATGCGTAGCAGTTAAACCTGCCTACACGTAATACCTACATATCATAGATCTGTACCTATATATCATCAAGTAGAGCATTGCATTGAGGATGAGGTTCTATGATACCACAGAGGATATTGATACCAAGTAGTGATACAAAGAAGAAAATTCAGCCGACTTAAATATAAATGTCCCTCAAATGACAATAAATTTGCTTGCGTTATCATAAACTATTTTGGTTTTTGTTTTATAAGTCAAAAATATTTTTTGTCCTCTGGGAGGGACAAATACTTTTTGTATAAGCAAGTACAAAAAGAAATTAAGCAAGTCTGTTTTCAGAATTCGAAATAGGAGGTCAAAAAAAACCTTGTCAATATTTTTGGACTAAATTGTCCACACCCCAATGGAGTTTTGGCCACGCCCACTTATTTTTTAAATAGAAACAAAAGGCAAATGTGCTATCGTTGAAAAGGTGTTGGCCTGTTGGCACGTGGAATCCAAATATGAATCTCAATTCAGTCAAATGTTTTGAGAGCTTTTGTGGGAATTTAGTACTAAGAAGAAGTACGTTTTTAGTAAGAAACATTTAAAAAAATGATTACTACGGCGATACATAGAGACATCCGTTTGCACGGTTTATTTCTTACTAGCATAATATGGTGAGCACTGAGCAGCCAATTGTTAAAATTCTTGAATATTTTGGAAAGGGCTGACAAAAGGAGAAATAAATATCACTAAAATAATGAATATTCTCGTTAAGATGATCATCTAATAGCATGACAAAGGAAATATCAATATTTCCTTTGTCATGCTATTAACGGTGCCAGCTGAAATATCAAAGAAAGATTGGATTAATTGTAGCCTTTAAAATTCTGATCAACCGTCTAGATCTGATTTAAAAAATGTGAAATTGACTTATAAAATATACAACTCCTTGGCGGCCATTTCTGTATTTTACTTTTATTGTCTTTACCTACCATTTCATAAGCATATATTTAATTTGAGATGAAACGTGAGGTTATGAATAATATGTTAATTTGATTATGACTAGAATCAATTTCGTAGGTAACCATTTATTTATTAGACAGATGAAAGTATTGTAATCATCTCAATTAGCATTAACATTTTTTTAAATATCTAAATCCTCAGCATAAATGAAATTGTCAATAGGAAGGTTCGTGGGACAGCCTCGACGTACCGAGCCGATGACAAATGTGGACTCTAACTGTTCTACTAAATGTGTTTCATCATTTGACATGTAGCAGCTGGAATTCCCTGAGAAATCGCTCCCACTGTACAGTGTCCAATTGGATCGGCCAGTGGTGAACAGAGATTGTGGACGAAATGGGACATTGTTCCCTGTAGTGCCATCAATCACTAATTCCTGGCCAACAGCCTTTGGGCCTTCATACAAGGATATACTTTGGACGGTTGAATCATCGGGTCCCAAATGTCGCAGCGACAGGGTGTCGAAGAACGGGCGGTCATTCATACATAAAGAAGTGTTCATCCAGTAATGGGCCATAAATGCCACGCTACCCCCGTAATTTACATCAGTGTATCCCAAATACCCGCAAGAAAAACAATTTTATTATTATTGGAACTTTTAATTATTATTTTAATTATTTATTTATTAATTTGTTATCTTACTGTCCTCTCCAGCAAATGGAATTCCATGTTCCATTAAGTATTACTAAATGATGTTCCAAATTCGGTTGTTTACTTCTTATGATAACTGCGTCACCTTGAAGATCTCTTTCTGCGTAGAGGATAAATTCTGGATGAAAAGCCTTGCACAGCCCTAGAACAAAACCAAACAAAAACACTAAAGTTTTCTTCATTTTGGGGGATTATCTCAGATTTTGTGGAGAGTACAACAGAACTAGAGTATATTGTGTAGTAAACGCACAAGCTTATCTGGTTTTATAGCCTTTAAACTATTTGTAATCTTACCCATTACACCAATACATCATGGCTCCTGACATTTGGCATTCACATTTGAGTCGTCGTATTGATTGATTAAAAAGAAATAATTTTACACTTGTCGCGTCACAACTGATTAGCTAAGAGTAGTTTGCGTAAACCACAATTTCGACTTTTTCGACACCAATTTCGACGCAAAATCCTTAAACCAATTTTGTAAATAAAAACAAATGCACCTACAATCAATGCTATATTGAAAAGAAATATTCTTACAATCAATTTCATAAGGAAAACAAATTCTTTTACAACAATTTCTCTTTAAAAGACGAACACCTTAACTTCGAAGAGCCCTGCGCTAAGTATTTGCATTTATATACATAACATAACATAAGGAATGATTACTATTTTGCTTTGGTTGTAAGGGCATTCGTTTTATATAAAATCAATTGTAAGGGCAAGTCATACTGCAGGCCAGGCGACAATTTAAAACTAAAAGTTATTGTGTTTGATTTAGTGCAAAGTAATTAGTAAGGCAAGAGGGAGATTATGAAAAACTGAGAAAACAGGATAATGGTCGACAATGTGCTGTAGAACTCACTTAAATTCAAACTTTGTCATTCTTTGATGAAGGGAGATTAAGAGTGATTGATTGCTTTTATGCTATCCAATATAATATGCTATATAATGTGCCAATTAAGCCGTTATCATCAAATAGGTAGTTTAGTGACAATATTTTGCTCAAACACACGTTGCATCCGTTTTGCAATGGTTTATTTTGTATTTATTGCAGGTATTGAGAATAATGAGGCCTAGGCAAAAAGCAAGATTTTCCCCAAATTGCAGTTTTTGCACATAAATGAGTATTAATCATAAAATTTCTTAATATTGAATTTATCAGTCAATTAACGGGAATTCCAAAAAGTGTTACCTCAACAATTTGTGATTGTAAATGTCCATTTTAGGGGCAGTTAAATTTTCGAATATAAGTGCCTAGAAAATGGGCATTTGTAACCACAAATTGTTGAGGTAATACTTTTTGGAATCCCCGCTAATTGCTTCTGTCAGGCTGATAAATTCAATATTAACAAATTTTATGTTCATTTATATGTTAATTTATAGCCAAAAACTGCAATTTGTGGGAAATTTTGCTTATTGCCTAGGCATTGACGTTAATGCCTGATTTTGCCTAAATCCTACAACATATATATTAATTTGATTAACAAATGAAGTTATATGAATTCATATTTATTACCACATTCTTTCTAAGTTTCGGGCATAATTAATGTAGTAACAAATAAGAAAAGTCAATTCAATTTATTCAACACATTCTGTTAATATGTTAAACACATACAAATAAGTAAATGATGAAATATGGTAATATTTTGTATTTAGTGAATAATTACATGAACAACTTGTGTATGTTTTGTATACATAATGTACATGCAATTGTAAGTACCTCAATTATTGCTATTGAATATTGATATCAATATCAACTTTAATTTCCTAACATTTCATCAATCAAAGAAACTCAGATTGGATCCACTCTGAGTCAATGCTGACAAAACCGGTCGACAAAATTATAATTCTATTCGCCACAACTCAGCAATATTCAACTAAATACGCAGAGCATTTTGGGACTGTGCAAAACGCCTTCTTATATATTGTGGGCCAAACTCTACTTGACTAAAGATGAATCCATTATAATGTTCCACAATTTTGTTTCCCTTTTTAATAGTGCTTATACAATTTCCTATTTACTGTTCAATTATGTTAACTACACAGACACAGGCTACCCTGAATTAGAAATTAGAGCCAGTTAGGTCAAAAATTTCCTATAAGCATTTTTCAGATTATTTAGTGAAAAATCTGTTCAATGTGGGAATTACGGATATTTCATATAATTATACATTGCACATTCATTATTGTGTTGGTATCCATTTGTCTACGTTTTATTATTGATAAATATGCTAAGGACAATGACGTTGGTTGTTGACTGCAAATTTCGTCGTAGTAGCCCCCTTACATATTTAGGTACATTGCATTATATAGGCATTACAATAAAAGAACAACTGCCTACTACAGTTGACTTGAGGTAACAAAGTGACGAATCCATTTTTGTGAGGTCGATCAACAAGTTAGAATATTATTATAATTATTGGCAACCTAAAGGCAAATACTAACTATTTACAAGCATATTTCTATAATTTTCTGTTAGCAACCTGTGAGTCTTAAAGATTAATATCTTTTCCTCTAGAATTTTAGTAATGAGCTAAATAGTTCAATATTTAATAATAAAATATGAATTTCCATTGTGAAATAAATGGTAAACTAAATGTGTAATAGATATTTATGAGATGCGGATGGCGATGGATGATTTGAAACTTCAAGTTGAATGAGCAAATGACTAATGGAGTGCGCAAAAGGAGATTGCAATACTTGGCTAGTAGCATCTATCTTATTAGAATTATTTGTATGTCGTGTAATTTGCAAGGCTCGGATAAGTACGTAATTGTGTGGTTTGTATTGAGAAAATGTTCTTGACAGACTTTGACAAATTAATTTTATTGTTTCAATTTTTCAATTTACTTTGCAGTTTGGGCATACTTTATATTTTTTACATATTTTTAGAATTTTAAAAGTGAATTGTATAACCTTATTCTTAATATTTATCGCTTTTTGCATTTTTTACTCAGATCTTCAGCTACTTATTGAGGAGCTTGCCTCCTCTATGCAAATGATTTGTCTGTCCGTCTGTGTGCCTGTACGAGTGTCCGGTTGCGGTGTAACTCAAAAACGGTTTGCGATATCGACTTCAAATTTTCAGGGTAGCCTATTAAGGTTCCTCCGCTGATTAAGTTAAAAAATGGGGTCAATCGGACCTACCCCCCAGGAGTTATGACCCCGCCCCCCATTTTTTGAAATTGCAACATATGGTAAATGATGTATCGTACGAAAGCTTATGACCTCAGAAATCCAACCATGCAACAATGAGGTCAATCGGTCTACGGGTTACCGGCTTAGGTCAGTTTAAAACCCAGCATATCATTTATGTGAATGGTGTGTCTGTCTGTCTTCTGTCTGTCCGTCTGCCATTGATTACCAATGATGATCACAATGAATATCAATGATGATCACAATGATTATCAATGATTATCACAATGATTTTTACAATTTGCAAGCTCCTCTTCTACAACGTTTACCACGGTTTATTTTAAACTTAAGAGCATTTCCATTTTGCATATTTCAGAATTGCATTTTTACAACTGCGTGCAAAATTGTTGATTTTTTTCTAATGTTTCCAAATTTTTCTTCTGCATATCAAAAATGTCTTTTTTTTGCACAGTTCAGAATGTCCCCATGTTCAATATTTAGCACCTTTATAATTTTCTTCACATTTCAGAATTTTGTGTGGGTACCTTAACTTAATATTTTTTTCCTATCCGAGCCATGATAAAAACTAAATAATAATATGTAAGTAGATTGGTATAGAAATAAAAGTAAAGTACCTTCTTGGCTGGAGAGCAGATCAAAGCAAAGCAAATGGCCACGCCTAAACTACAAACAGGTTTCTCTTTCCTCTATCAATCAAATGAAAACGAAATTCCCAATAGTGTTACGTATTTACCTACAGATCATATTATAACATCTTGAAGAATGTGGGCTTGTATTTACATGGACACTATAGCTAAAGGTATTTCATATCCGTTAGTTCATACAAATATCACACGTGAATTTGCATACGAGGCAATTTGACGTAACAGCTTAGTTAACGTAAGTAAGCAATAACTACGTGGATAGTGGATATGCTAATTCAATATTACTGCATCAGGTACATTGTACATTGCATTTTGCATTAGAGATTCAATTCAATCAAATAAAATCTGTGTGAGATAAACTATAACAAACCTTCCTAAGTACAACAACTAAATATACATAACGTAGTCTGACAAAGATAATGCACTTGTACCTACATCATCGAACTCCTTATATGCTTATCAAATCAAACGAAATTATTGTTGCAGTCTAAGCGACAAGAGCCCGGATATTTAATTATTTTGGAATTTCAAAAATACCTTCTGATATTTATGGATGCGCGCTTGAAGAGCATACTTTAATGTACGTAGACGTGGATTCAGTTCATTTATCAGGAAAAAATTTTGCAAAACGGAAGAAAACTAAAATAAGAACAACAGTACAGATATATAGGAAATTAATTGAAATAAATAAGATTAAAAAGTGAAATACTACAGATGTGTGCTAAGTATTCATTTTTCCCCTTTAAAGGAGAGGAGTGAGCATTTTTGGGTTGTTTGTTTCTTTTCTTTGCTGCAGGAGGAATATTTCTTGAATTTTGTTTTTTGGTATTTAGCTGAAATAGAGCTTTATATTTGTTTAAACAAATATAAAGTTCTGTCACCAGTTTGGAGGGTTATTTTTAAATTGTAACATTTAATTGAAACTCCACTTTATTTTGGTATTTTTATACGTTACATAATGGGTATCCCTATATACAATTAGTTATTAATAATTCTTATATTAAAATAAAATTTTCCAGCCTCTGATAATAACTTAAAGGTTGCAGAAATCAAGACAAAAGACAATGCCAAAGACAAAACCAATTTTTGGCTCTCGTTTCTATGTCTTACAAAATATATTGTATTTCAATCCTCCATGCGTTGTACATATTATAATACTTACCTACATAAATAATAAATGAATTTTGCCTTATCCTTACAACAATTATATTTTGACTAGACACATTAAATGTATTATGTAACCATCAAAGTTGTACATGACATTCATTTGCTAATTTAGCACTAAATTATAGTAGTCGAGTGAGATATTGAACTATAGAATTCGAATTACCAAAATAGTGCAAAAGGATATACAAGTGTATAAAATGTCACAAATTATCTCATACCTACATAATCTGGAAGCCAACTTTTGTTCCACCGAGTACTTCAATCTGAAATTATTTAGAAATATAGTTATTAATTAAAAATTAATGGTTTTGTAATTGGTAATAGTTGTACCTATTTTAAATAGAATAGAATGCAAGGTGAAATTAATTGGAAGATCACTTAGTTAGATTAGTTAAAACGCTAATGAACTTAAAGGTCAAGTTAATGATATACATGCCTAATGTATTTACTAAATATACTTCATCAATACTAATTAGACACTAAGTACTTAAGGCTTACAGAAACCCAATGCGACATAAAACGTCGGTATAGCACATCCCATGTATAAGACAGTTTAGATTTATTTTTTTAACTAAAGGTTACAAACATTTTCTAAAACAAAAAAGTAAATTCTACTGCAATCTAAAATTATTGCTAAATTAATTTGGTCACACTTTTTGGTGTAATTGAGGTGTAAAAATATTAAAAATTAAAAAACATGTTGGGCTAGCACGAAATCTGTTTTTTCAGTTCGTGTAATTGTGCAGCACATTATTATTACTTATTTAGGTATTATGCTCCAATTTCGCAGACAGTTTGCATTTTAATTTTTCTATTTATGCATTTTATTTAATAAGAACATATACTTTGTATACGAACATACGTGAGACTTGGCGACATGCACTTTCTTGGATATTATGTTAATTATGTTATGTTTGATTGGAGAGTGACAGTGAATGTGTCACTCTACAATTTGTCATTTTTTCAATTCTTTTTGGAACTCCGTCCAATTTGAATGATATTCTAAAATGACACAATAATAATGTTTGATTTACGTTATAATAAGTATGTGAAATGAGTTGTCTAGCTATATACTTAAGTATTAAATTAGATTTCTTATAGTAATATTATGCTAATGAATTCCTGCATGGCCATGGTTTGTTTACTAATTTGTCGTGTACGTTCACTGACCGGTCTGATCTCAACTTTTCTATCATTTATGCATACACTTATTATGTAAGAATATTATTGATAAGTTACTGCTTGTTGCTCTAGTCATGTAATATTTACACAATTATATTCTACAGTCAACAGTTAAAAATGTGTGTCAATTTACGAAGATTTCTTTTCATAATTACATTATTATTAACGGGATAATTGTCTCAAAATAAAATGTTTAATATTGTGTTGCGACTATTGACTACAGAATAATTTTTCAACCATTTTCCCACTTTGAATAAAACGTACTAAAACATCAGTAGCTCTATTGTATGTTGTATATTTATTAGTATGTAGAGTACTCATATCTACCGAATTATGTATTAAATTCTGGTTTCCAAAAATGAAAGGATATTTGTCGGAATAAAATAAATTGTTCGCTTTTCGTGAGTAGGAAATTAGGAAGGAACGTCATGCCGGCGTCGGCATCTCCTCTTTGTTAATCAATCTCACTCAACAGCAGTGCAGCATTGCATGCAGATTTCTATGCATTTACTATTTACTACACTACAGATAAAAATGTGGGCCATCAGCAGTACATATTTTCAGCTGCTAACCACTATGTAGTTGACTAGACTTACAAAATGCACGAATTTTGACAAATTTTGATATTTTGGCAGCTGAAATGAAAGGAGCTCCTCAGTTTTCCTGTTTCAATCTCTTAAGTTGGTGATTGTGATTTATTTTGTGGTGCAATTAGGATATTGGAGTTGAGTACATGGACGTGGACATGACTAACCTCAACAAACATGTTTACTACCTAAATGTACAATTATCTGTCCTACTCTCTCAGCTACACTAAATAAATGCATAGAAAATTTATGCAATAACTATAGCTGTACACAGTTCTTCTAAAACATTTTATAATATTAATATGTGTAACCGAGTAATTCACTCCCGAAGGATTAAAACAGATTTAATATTGTTAGGCAGAATGCCCAACATTTTATACTAATATAAGAACATAAAATTTTAATTCGATTGTTTTCGTTAAGCTGCCTAAAACTCTTTTTGATCCACCGCTCTTAATTACTTTATTAGATTATGTTTTAATTTGTATTCATTTTTGGAAAAGATTATAAAGTACCTACACTCTACACATTAGGCAGGTGAACAGTTTACCAATGTTTGTTTATATGCTTAGCTATTAAAACTTACATATTAAGTTATTTTTATCCTTCTCACTTCTCATGGGCTTGGCTTGACTCGTTATAATGCTAAAGTGTCCATTTTATAGTATGCACAGTACCCAGCTAGTAAGTATTTATTTAAATGCACCTGTTACATAAAATGGAAATAAGAGATTTGCATGTGGATGCAATTCTCTTCAAGTAAGTCCTTATTTAAAATGTGAACTGCAGTGCAGCAGTCTGTCTGGCATGTAAATAGTAAAGATTATATCAACAATTATTACGTAAAAGATAAGCACCCATGTTCAGACATACTGTACATAGAAATACAGGTACATTAGATAACCACCAAATCTAAGGAATGAATGAATGAGAATGTAAACTGCAATGAGGAGAACAGGCGAGTCGATAAACATTTCACTTTACTAGTTCAAGGGCCATTGCATTGCATTATACGAAGTACAACTAAATAGATGGGGAATTGAATTGATTTTCTGTTTGTGCTTGTTCTTTCTTATGTTATAACATTTATAATCTATTCCTTATACAAAACGACCCATTCACTCCCTTTATTCATTTCAATCTTCATGCATTACATAAAGCTACTCTTTCTTTAGTTATTCTTACAATTCCTCGTCCTATCCTGTTAACGAGGTGTGTTCATTTATGTCCTAGGGACAAGAAGACCTTCACTGAAAGGATTTTTGTATAACTCCTTACATACAGGAAAATGCCTTCTATCCGTTTACAAATTTACAGGATGACACTAAAAGAGGTTTTAAAGAGGACTACGGATATCTGTATTATATTGTTCCACACTTTTGTCTACATTTTTAATATTCCTTAAGAAAATTCCTTTTATGCGTCTCTCAGATTAAAAAGTGTTGAAAACCCTAGCAATTTTTCTTTCACAAGAATTTCTTTAATCCATATCCGCCTTTTGGTTACTATTTTACATGTTAGCCAAACACAGGGTTCCATATTATATGGGGAAATTCCTTTATCAAAGGAATCCATATACATGTAGACTGAATAAAGTGCTTTGCGTTGGTTTGGTATTAATTTCTACGACATGTACATCTCTTTATTCTGATTCCCATGTAATGTCCTATGAGTAACTATAGATGTTCTCCTCGCACCTTAACGAAATTATTTGATTATCTTTAACTATGCTAACTAACTGACATACCTTTAAGTGTAGACACAACACACAAAATCTCAAATGGATTGAGCTGATACACACAACATGATTCGAGATCCTTACTTATTCATTGGACTTCAGTCCAATCTTGTGGACAAGAGAGCACTCAATTAAATTGGTTCATTAAATATCATTAGCATCACTACTCAAGCAAAACTAAACACAATATTATATTGTTACACAGATACCTTTTGATATAACAATATATATTTAAAGTAGTAACTAATAATAAATAGAAGTGAACCTTATTTCATTCCAAACATACCTGTAGGCTTGTAGGTACACGTAAATATAATTAAGGTTTGTGTTGTGGAAATGTAAATAGTTAAGAATTGAATTTAAATTGATCTCATCTCAAATTCTGAACTAGATCAATCAATTTATCAATTTCCCCTTATTTATATTCGTGTTTAGTTAATAGTGCAATTTCTATGCAAAATATTTTCTGCATGTCATTCTCTTGTAAGTTGTGCATTCGTAACGTGTCATTATCATAATAGTAATACCGACTTACGTACGTACAACGTACGTGTGTAAAATAACTAGTTGACGACTGTATTTCTTCTCATATTAATTTTATCCCTTTATTACATCTCGTACTTCTCTTCGCACAGTGTTATAAATGTACACTTCATTTGAATACTATAAACCTTATAATACTAATGAGATTCTCAATTTCGATTTTTCTTTTCGAAGATTAACAAGATTAAAGATATAAAGTGCAATCTGCATTCTACTTGGAATAAATAAATGTTGACTATTTATAATGCAGATCTCTATAATTGAAATAATAATATAAATATTTATAGAGAGACAGACACCTACATTTTTTCTATATAAAGAAAAATTATTTTTACTTGAGTAATATTATATAACAGGGAGGTGTGTTAATAATAATTGAATATTATTGAGTTTGGGCTCCTGCTAAGAAGTGAGAACACTTTTACTTTAGTTTATTTAATGCTCATCAAGTATTCTGAACAATTACAATCTATTGGATTACAAAATTACAACTGAGAATACTAAGGGGATCATTACTTATAAGATATTAATTACGGCTCAGTCAGTAGTCAGTAGTTTAACAGTAAGTACGTGATGGGACGCAAAAACAGTTAGTTGAATAGATAAATATTTATTATATAGATTGAAGATATAAACTACTTTACTACAAGGTGCAGTGCAAAGTGCAGGGAATGAAGATTTCTAAAGTTTAAGTGAAAGGAGATGAAAAATAATCTAAATCTTAATCCCGTGTTTTTATACGATTGCGTGTGAATTGTGAATGTATTATAGTGAGTGAAGACTGCCCTAATATAAATACATTCAATAATACCTACCTGTGTTTGCAGCCTGGTATTTGTAAATAGGGCTAGGATACGCAATTTTGTTTTGATTAATTGTGGAAATTATATATTACAGTAAAACCATTAAAACATAATAAAGACTGACTTTTGAAATAAAATCCAAATTAATTTGAAATATTTGATGAATTTGCAAAAGGACAAAATTATTCTAAATGAAAATATGCATTCAAAATTATTTTTAAAAGTTGCCAAAATGCTTTTTGCTGCAAACTTTGGACAAAATTCAAAATTGTTATCATTGGAGAGAAATATTTTGTAACATGTACAAGAAAATGTACAAAATTCCAAATCATTATTATTTTTTAAATGTACATAATGTTTGAATATAAGCTCATTTAATGTAGTAAAGATATTACAAGAGTTTGTTTATGTAAGGAAAACTTTCAAGTTGTATTCTTTTTAGTTATAGAATTTGTTTAAGTATTTTTGACATAAATATCCGAGCCCTGTTTATAAGTACTAAAATAACGTGAGTGATGTGATGTGATGATTAATGGACAGAGCTTTGTTTCGTTCAATTCTCCCCTTTCTTCATCTACCTACACGTATCTTCTGTTTTGGTATCTAAATACAGTGATCGAGTGATTCATTTCTACTTATTCGTGTACGTCTCCAGTGCAGGACAGTCCTGTCCAGGAAAAGGAGGAAATAATAAGAATAATTGAGGGAGGGAGTTCTGCCGGCCACATCCGTCCTGTTCCCGGTCTAATATTCCATTTCATTACTTGAGAATCGTCTTTGAATTGGATTTATGTGGAATTTCAATTGAGAGACCAAAGAGGAATGTCCCCTCTTCTCCTCTGCTCAACGATTAAATATAGATTAGCCTAATCCTAAATCCTAATCTAAACTCTTTTTGCCTTTTTCCTTCGTGTCTTCTCCTTTCCTTCCTAATTCTTTGCGTGTTGTCGTTGTCATTGGATTTTGTGGATTAGGATTTGGATTTGGATTAGGATAGCATGGAAAATACCTAATGCTAATGTCCGGTGCTTATCGATTTAACAACACAATTGCCAAAAGTAGGCATTCTGAGATATCTGGATAATATATTTCTCTTTTATTACTACTTTCTGGTGCGACCCTGGATGATTACCTGAAAAAATTGGAAATTAAATAAAGCAAATGCCTACTTGCAAAATCAGAAGAATATGGATTTATTTGCAAAAATAATAACAAAATAATTGGATTACTCATCTTTAAAGGGAACAAAATGCAAGTCTGTTCAAAGGAGTGTTTGTTTTAAGTGAAGGAAATTCATGAATTAAAGCCTGGAGTTGTGAATTGAGCAATTTAATTTGCGAAAGTACAGATTTTCGCCGATTTTCGCCGATTTTCGTACAATATTTCATGACGTTATCCATAATTATGTAATCTGACATCAACGAGATTCACAGAGATAGTGAATGATCGAATTTATTAAGTGAAATGTGAAACTTGACATAAACGAGTTGTGAATTGAAAAAGAGGAAAAATGAGATTTTTAGAGTTTCTTCGAAATAAGCTTCTCTCTTTTCAAAGAGGGAAATAAATTATTTTCTTTGAGTGCCTTAATTGTCTATTTGAGAGACAAGGAGCAAAATATTAAATACAATTAGCAAAATGTTTTTGCTAAAAGGAGTCTTCATTTTCTTTACTGGAGTGGGAGCCCTAACTTATTTGGCGTGTGAGTGTAAACCAAGACTGTTTTTTCTCGTTTCATATTACTTAACGATGTTATTATTTAGTAGCTGAATCATAAAATAATTAACACAAATCTTCTTACACCCCAAAAGTAAATTAGACTTTAATTATTAGTATTTGAATTGGGGCTAGGCTGGTGAGATCTGCAAAAGGGTTGATGTGATGAGAATGCTGGTGATTCTAAGCTGAGAAAGGCAAAGTGTCAATTAATCAAGTAAATATCAGTGTAAATGATTGTGATTTCCTAGCGTAGAGTGCAAGTGGCGATGTAGTCAAAGAAATAAAATGCTGAGGAAATCAAGTAAAACAAAACGATAAAGTGCTCTTTAGATTTAGTTTATTTTGTCAAAGTAAAATCGAGCATAGTAAATGACTACGAGAATGTTGCCAATGCACTACAGAGTTAATCCCAAGTTTCTCTTTATATAGGGATTTCTGGACACAATAATGACATGAATACAATACAATATAATACTTAAGAAGAACATTGCATGGAACATGTTGGTTACAGATTAGGTAGTTTTTAGCCCGCCCGAGTGTGCGAGGCTGGCTTATGTAATCGCAATGTCTGTCCGTCCGTGCGTCCGCACGATAACTCGAGAACGCATTGACGTAGGATGATGAAACTTGGTATGCAACATGTCCTT
>JAQFYC010002754.1:0-23833 GCA_034694165.1 Tomocerus mixtus | reverse complement strand
AGTAAGTGAAATGTTATCAGTTACATAATCATTGCATGTTTTTTAGGTGAAGGCCATCCTGAACTTGAAAAATTGACTTTTGCCCAGCTACGGTCTGAGGTCACAGCTTGGGCCACAGCATTAAAAAATGCTGGAGTTAAAAAGAATGACGTTGTTGCGGGAATTCTTCCTAATGCTCCACAGGTAAATTTCAACTTTTTTGTTGGAATACCTATTCAAACATAATCTAAAGGTTCATTAAAAAAATTTAGATGGACGATAAGAGTTAATGTGCAATTGTTCTAATTTTTAGACGCTAGCTGCATTGTTGGCAACTGCCAGTTTGGGAGCTGTATGGACATGTACCTCACCTGATTATGGAAGCACAGTATGTTTAATTACCAATACTTTGGAATACTTACCTACTTTAGAAATGCAATTTATATACCCTGTGGAATAGCTTATTAGTATTCTCATATCTAATCTCCTCTTCTTTGTAAATATCTCTTGAAAAACGATTTAATAGTGTTTTCTACAGTGTTTGTATTCTGTTTAAGAGTTTTGATAGACAAACAAAATCAAACAATACTTTAATTATACTGATTATATCTCCTTCGTCTATTTACTTTCATAATTGCTACACATAGAAGTTGAAGGGGATGCTATTATATAATATTTCTGTTAAGAAGGATGTGAACTAACATATACATAATATTATGTTGAGATCAATACCGTGAGAACCGTACTTCCCATTCCATTCCAGTAATTAGTTTAGTCTCGTAAACAGTCCACCGGTATGCTACATCCTTACACAGAGCTATGGCGTTGTATTCCTAGACTGTTATTGTTTGTGTGACATAAAAAATATAATCGTACAACCACATATATTCATACTTATAAAATCCATGCTTATATTCCAGGGTGTAGTAGAACGCTTCAAGCAAACAGAACCAAAGATTGTAATATCAGTAAATGCTGTCTACTACAATGGAAAAACGCACTCTAACATCACAAAGTTGGAGCAAATCATTGCCGAGCTGACAACAGTAGAGAAAGTCATCGTCATTCCATTCATTGAACAAGTCAAAATCGATACAAAATCATTTCCCAGTTCGAAATGGTACAATTTCATATCCTTACTTTTATAACAGGAAGAGTTTTTGATATCTGAAGATGATGAAATGACTAATAATTTTTTCAAACGAATTTATTTACAGGATGACGTCTGGGGAATTTCTGAAGGATTTTCGTAACCTGAAAACAAAGATTGACTATGAACAAGTATCATTTGACCATCCTTTATTCATTATGTATTCTTCAGGAACAACAGGGAAACCAAAATGCATGGTTCATTCAGTAGGGGTGAGCAAATAAACCAAATTCACATAAAACGGACATTCGATTTATGTTTCCCAATGTTATTATAAAAAACATCGCACTATTTTCATTTTCCCAAAATCGCTTTCCAAAATTCGGATATTTTGGTATTCCTACCGACTGTCAGCCGCCTTAGCTTACATAAAGCGAGTGTCCGTCATTAAGTAAATGCTTAACATGCACGAAAATTACATATGTGAGTGTAATTTTATGTTATAGTGCATACATACTATACTAAAGTAAGTATATAGGAAATTACGTAGTTTAACAGCTTGATGTAATGCATGCCGATTAGAGATTATATTGATTCATGTGCATTCGTAACAAAGATTAAGGATTACTACATACGTAATTCAGTTACATATTAATGTGCACTCTAAATGTCCTTTCTAAGGCTAAAATGTAATTCTATGTATTAATACATGCACTTTCTGGATAAGCTTTTACTAGCCGGCTAGTATTATTGTCTGCTAGCAATTACTCTTTCCTTTGATTATATACGCTTAGTGAGTTAATTTTTGCATCCTGAATGGGTGATGATAAGACTGACATGATAAAAATGATGTTTCTATTGCTTGCAGGGAACTTTAATCAAACACGTGGAAGAGCATTTATTGCAAAGTGATCTCAGGAGATCTGACGTGATCTTCTATTACACAACTGTAAGTTTCTTGTATGTATTAAACTCAAGTTGTATTACTAACTATAATATCAATCATTTTAGCGAAAAGAGAATATTATATCGATGTTTATGCAACAATTTTGTTAGGTTGGTTGGATGATGTACAATTGGCTCATATCCTCGTTAATTACTGGTTGCGCAATTGTGCTGTATGACGGCAGTCCTTCCGCTGCCTTATGGGATCTCATCGAGGAAACTGGAATTACGATTTTTGGCACGAGTGCCAAATGGATTTCTGTTCAAGAGGATATTGTCACAAAAAACGTTCAAAAAAATCCAGAGTTGGTTGATGCGCAACTAAAGGCTTTGGACAAAAATAAAACAAATCTGCGAATGGTTCTGTCAACAGGATCTCCTTTGAAGCCCCAATCATTTGACTTCATTTACAATGTTATAAAGAAGGATGTTGTGCTTGGATCGATATCCGGTATTATATCATTTTAGTTAACTATGTATGCCATACAGTATCACTGTAAATTCTAATGCCCTAAAGTCAATGACACTGTTGTTTGAAAAATGTTTATCATTTATAGGAGGGACAGATATAATCGGTTGTTTCATGGGACAGAACCCGAGTATTCCCGTATACCGTGGGGAAATTCAGTCTTACCATCTCGGTTGTGATTTAGATTGTTTCGATGAAGATGGACGAAGTGTTATTGGGCAAAGAGGAGAGCTTGTCGTCAGAACGCCTTTCCCAAGCATGCCAACTCATTTCCATAATGATTCTGATGGCCTTCTCTATAGAAAAGCTTATTTTGCGAAATTCAGTGGGATTTGGGCACATGGAGATTTCATGATGGTCAATCCGGACACAAAAGGGGTTGTAATGTTGGGAAGAAGTGATGCTACTTTAAATCCAAATGGAGTTCGCTTCGGAAGTGCAGAAATATACCAAATTGGTAAGTATTGCCATTTTTGTCAATTTTTTTGCAATTGCGGATGTTCATTTTATTTGTTGAAATATGAATAATCTCCAAATACGCGAATATTTAGCTAAATCCCACCCTCGTGAAAAGATGTGTGCTAACTACTCGTAATAATATTGTTTCGGAATATGATTGATTGATTTTTTTAATATAGTGGAACACTATTTGGAGATAGCAGATAGTGTTTGCGTGGCACAAAAAAATTCGGCCCAAACTGACGAACGTGTTGTCCTTTTCCTCAAATTGGCACCAGGTGCGGAGTATTCTGATGAGTTGGTGAACAAACTAAAAAAATCCATTAGAGAGCATCTATCCCCTAGACATGTACCGGCTGTAATATTACCCATTTCTGATATACCTGTAAGTGTTCCTTAAATATCATTTTGTTTGTGTTGTGATAAGTATTATGAGTATAGTAATTGTAATGAGGCTAATGATGGAATATGTGCTTCATTTGTTTTTCAGTACACGATCAGTGGGAAGAAAGTAGAAATCGCAGTACGAAATGTAATTGAAGGAGAAGATGTAAAAAATATCGGTGCGCTTGGCAATCCTAAGTGTCTTGAATTATATAAAAACATTCCCAAATTGCAAGTTTGGTCTTAAAATGTATAAATAATAAAAACTTTTCCTAGCTAATTAAGAAAAAAATATAATAAATATATTAGGTACGTATGTGTCATTCTTGAATTCTTATGTTAACTCCCAATATTTAAAGGAATACTTAAATGCATACATATACATTATACATACATATATATAAATATATACATACTACATATTAAACGTTACATAAAACTAGATACATGCACGTTACATGCAATAAAGAGCAGACAACATAACGATATATATTAAAACAATTTAATGTCAAAATATAGGTCAAGATGCATGTGAGAATTCATATTTATTCGCTTACCTCAATTACTATATGTAATATTAGTCCCAAAACAATAAGTTTACGATTTATCCAGTGTATTTAAATACATTTTTCTGGAGTAAGGCCCACAAAAGCATTATGGATAATTATTTCTCATATTGTATGTATTTGGGATGTTTTATGTGATCACTGACCATGTAATAGTATCTGTACTATGTGAATGTACTGGTATTTGCATAAAACAAAATGATCAGTCGTGCGTGTGTCTTGTACGAAATACCTACATCCAGATAATTCATGCCACCCTAAGCTGTGCCAAGAATAATGGAACAATTGTAAGCAAATCAACCCAAATGCAACGAAAGCCTTGAAACGCTTAGAACGGGTAAGACAAGTAGAATTAGAAAGTAATTTGTTTTTGATTATATTTGGTATCCTTTCTGACAGATCCATGTCAGTATTAGTAGTAAAACATGGAATAAAATGGAAATAATCATGACATGTCACTTCTTTGAGTTCACAAAATAATCAAAATTAATAATAATTAAAATTTTATTGTCCTCGTCTCATTTTTTATTCTATAAAAGAAGCAGTATTAAATACTATGCAGCTTAGTTTTCCAAGTCGGTGGTAATCTGCCAATTTTGTGCCATCATCGTTTAAAAAACTTTAAAACATGGCGTTCGTCTTAGTATATTTTCTAGTAACCCTTTTGCTAGTGACAGCAATTTCTGGAAGACAGTTACGAACGGATCAGGAAGTATTGGGTATGCAATTTAATCTGAAACGACTAAATATCTTGACTATAAGCTTTACTTAAAGTGAAAGCTTGCATTTTTATATCGTCAGATTCATTTGGAAAGGAAAACTATTTACAACAAGGAGATATGTTCATAAGACACTCTCCGCAAAATGAAGAGGAGAGAATGGATTGGGATGTCTACAATAATTGGCCAGATAATACAGTTCCTTATGTTGTATCCGAGAACGTTAGTAAGTGTAATGTACAGAAACTTTGCTCTGACTATCAAATTAATACCCACAATTCCCTAAAGTCCATATTCAAACAATATTTTAATGCGTTTTCTTCATTTCAGCAAAAGATTTAAGACCCGTCATAAAAGTTTCCATAGATTACTTGGAAAAATACACTTGTGTAAAATTCCGACCAGTCGAGGATTCGGACGAGTTCTGGGTTCGCTTTATGATGCACCCAAGTTTAGTCAATAATCCAAATTCAGCTATGATGTGTGCAGCAATTGTTAGTTTCCAAGGAACGCCGGATCAAGGGGTATACTTAGGACCTAGGTGTAATCCCCCAGCTATGGTCCATGAATTAATGCATACTATTGGCTTATATCACGAACACAACAGAAATGACCGAGATCAGTTTATAACTGTCCATCCGCAGAATATGACGGAAGGTAAATAACTGCAAGATATAACTACAGACAGATAAAACTATTTCGTAATACCAAATAAACGCAAACGTATGTAATGCCCGTCTTACACTAATCATTTTATTGCAGAGGCCCGGGGGCAATATATTACAGACAAAGAATGGTGCAAAATGCAAGGAATTCATCCCAAGTATTGTACCATGAACGATTACGGTCTTAATTACAATTATGACAGCCTCATGCACTATTGTCAACTTTGTGGCAGCATTGACGGTCGATCCCATGTCTATACTCTTTTGGCAAGTTTTGTTTCCCAATTCCTAGTTAACTATCAACAGATCTCGATATTCTCGCAATAATTTGATATTCATAATGTTGAATTATACAGAATAACAAGAAAGCTCTCGGGAATCCTAAAAATGTAGGCCAGGCCTATGGTTTGAGCGAGGGAGATTGGCTACTAATCAATAAAAAATACGGATGTAAGTTAACTTCTAAATACTAGAGTTGTAGTCGAGTTAGCATTTGAATATTTATGATTAAAATACATTTTTTTGGCAGGTGACCCAAAAGACAATCCTCAAATTCCAAAGCCTCCCCCTATTCCTGAAAATCCGCCTAAGTTTGGGAAGCCGGATGCCGATTTAAGCGGAACATCTATTAAAGCAGAAAAGGGTAGTTGCAAGAGAAAATTGGCGAAATAATTGGAATGAAAATTACAGCTTTAAAGCTAATATTAGAATACCCCTGTGTGTATTTCTCACAGGGAATTTCCTTGTAAAAGTAATTAGAAACATCAAGTAACTATATTATGCTTTGCACCCTTTGCTATTGCTGGTAATAATGTATATCTGTATTATACTTACTTAGGTCTCATAATTTGGGTATGTACTTAAATGTTGACACTTGAATAAAGCTACAGATCTGTATTATTATTATTATCACTTGCTAATCAGTGTTGGGACAGAATAAATCAATTGTGCATTAAATATACATGTAACTCTTATTGTACGTTATTCTAGATTTCAAGCAGTCAATCCTACAGAATAAATAGATCGAACTTTATTGTTTTCATATTTACTATACATAGAGTTATGCATAAAAGAAGTACTGAAAGACAGGCATAATGAAATGGTGCGAAGGAAATACAACAAAGAGAGTTGCAATGTAACATAGTTTGGTATTCCTGGTGTACTATCTGATGACAGATCTATGCCACTACAGATGAGCTGCGACTGAAATTACAGTGTTATCGATGCTGTATCAGTATTTCATGTCGTTAAATTGAGTGCATATGAATAATTATTAAAAGTTTATTGCCTTCTCCAACTTTTTCCTATAAAATAGAAAAGGGACTGCTAAGGAGCTCTATTTACCATTTTTATAATATTTTAGCTGTAGTTACTTTTTGCAGTATTGCTGCAACCTTAAGAAAATGGTACCCAACTTTTATTTGCTGATGGCCTATTTGATAGGAACAATAGCTGGAAATTACCTAAGATCGGATGAGGAAGTTTTGGGTATAATATTTAGAAAAGATCAATGTACCTTCATTACTATTATTTTTAAGTATGTAAAGTATTTACACGAGTATGTACAAAATCTAATAATATTCTTATTTATGTCCTCAGCTGCATTTAGAAAAGAAAAATATTTGCAACAAGGAGATATGTTCATAAGACCACCTTCAAAAAATAAAAACGAGAGAATGGATTGGGATATCTACGATAATTGGCCAGATAACACAATCCCTTATGTTGTTTCGGAGAACGTTAGTAAGTGTAGTAGACATTCTGAACTCCAGATAGTTTACCAAAAAGAATTCAAAATTTACACTTTTTAGCATTTTCCTCAATTTTATGTATGGCTTCTTTATTTCAGCGAAAGAATTGCGCCCAGTTATAAACGAATCCATAGATTACTTGAATAATTACACCTGCCTAAAATTCCGACCTGCTAACACTAAGAAGGATTATTACTGGATCAGATTCTTGATGCACCCGGACATAGCCCAAAATCCAAATTCAAGTCTGATGTGTGCTGCAGTTGCTAATTTCCAAGAGAATAAGGATCAAGGGGTATTTCTAGGATCTAGGTGTAATACTCCAGCCATGATTCATGAATTGCTACACAGTGTTGGCTTATATCACGAACATAACAGAAATGATCGAGATCAGTTTATAACAGTCCATCTGCAGAATATGACGGAAGGTAAAACCAATCTTGTCAATCCAATAAATCAATCCTTAGCATTTGCATGCTTTTAGCATTGGCTATTAGCATATTTATATATATTGCTATTATAATATGTTTACATTATAAATACATGTGTATCTATTGTTATAGAGGGAAAAGGACAATACATTAAAGACAAAGAACGGTGTCTGATGGAAGGTTTTAGAGAAAATCTTTGTACCATGAAAGACTACGGGCTTAATTACAACTATGGCAGCCTTATGCATTATTGTCAACTTTGTGGTAGTATCGACGGTAAATCCCATGTCTATACTCTTTTGGTAAGTTAAGAAATTACTTCCTAAATAGTTAAATAACAGTGTTATTCAAAACTGTATGTATTGTATTGTGATGTATCCAATAGAATAACAAAAAAGCTCTCGGAAATCCTAAAAATGTTGGACAGCCTTTGGCTTAAGTGAGGGCGATTGGCTACTTGTTAATAGAAAATAAAAAAGAAACATAAATGATGATGGTATTTTAGAATTATGGCAAATAATTGTATTTATGAAAAATAACTTTTTACAATTTCAATTAATTTTTTGGGAAAGGTGACCCAAAAGACAATCCTAAAATTCGAAAGCCTCCCCCTATTCCTGAAAATCCACCAAAATTTGGGAAACCGGATCCTACTGAAACATCTGTCAAACCAGATAAGGGAAGTTGCAAGAAAAATCGTCAGAATAACTGAAAAAATTGGAATACTATGTAAATACATTACATAATATATGAAATAAAGATCAGCTATATTCAACTACCCACAGAATTATATCATACTATTGAAATTAAAACACTATCAGAAAGCTTTCGTAGGTCGAGTCGTGTAATGGTTTCTCGTTGAGTTGTAAAGGTGTATTTGCTTGTATTGTACTGTACAACACCTTCATTATAAGCGGAAATTCTGCATAACAATAATATAAGAAATGAAGGAAACATTATTAGAAATTAATGTAACCGTTTATTTTAAGAAATCCAAGTTTTTCGTACAATAGAAACAAAATTTTCATGAATTTTGCATTGCATGCAATCATTATAGTTTACAGTAAACTTAAGGAAACAGTTATTACCTTCCTCTAACAATTAAATGAGAAGGTAATTAATCAATGCTAACATCAATCACAGTTAGCCACATTTGTGTAAATTATAGAACAATTAAGCTAAGTAATGCATACTAGTAAACAATAATTACGTACATAATTGTAACACAATTTGAAGTACATTCTACCTGTGTACTGATTGAAATGCCATTATCTTATCGGTTGAATACTATAGTTAAATTTTCTTAATTCTTTCGCAATTTTCAGTCTTCTTCATGTAATTTATGCATTATAGTTTCCTTGAGTTCCTTTGCGGCAACGGAATGCTCCTTTGGACGCTTCTCCTTAGCTTCTGGGCGAGCTGAAATTTAAATAAAGGAATTAGATAATCATCAGACAACAGAATTCGAAATATTTTTTTTTCGAATTAATTGTACTTATCGAAAGAGAGGATTAATATTGTGTGAATAAGCTTACCCATTGGTTTTCCTCCATGTTGATAGTTGACCAATCGAAGGTAAAATTCCGAGAGCAAATCTAAGAACGGTTGAACCTGAAGTGCCCTTGGGTGATATTTCGGAACTCCAGGTAGCCCATTTGCAAGCTCATCTGATCCATAGGAATCGTCACTTATGCCCTCGAAGAAGAATGCATCTTGGTTTTCTGTAAGAGGAGAGGAATATTAATTAATTATGTACCTATAGACAAATGGTAGTAACACATGATTTTAGATTGTTTAAAATTATGCAATATTTCAATTATTTACCGAAATATTCGACGCAAATGAAATTGTGTTTCTTCAAAGGGATTTTCCCATTGCTAGCAATACTCATCGCTTCCTCTGCAGAACATCCTCCCCGATAGCGCAATTCATTCATCATTTTTCCTTGTTGCCAAACAAGACAATCATGGGAATTGGCAGAATGAGAATCCTTGCAGTTGACACATACTTGAATAGGAGATCGACACTGAAACTTAGAATGACCTTCTGAACAGTACAAGCATCGGACTTGAGCCCTGCATTGTTTTCCCTGATGTCCATAGCGACAACAACGGCTACACTGCATCGGATTCGGCACATGCAATTCGTATTCCTTTCCAAAAAGAAGTACCGTTTCCGGGAGAAAGCGAAGATTGAAGGAAACAAAGGCACAAGGAGATTTCCGTTGACCTTCTCCCAAAATCCGTTCCGTAACATACCGCACGGAATAAACTTCAGGAATGTTGTCCCGGATGGTATCCTTTAATTCAGAGGGTTCGATATTCACGGGCAAGTTACGAATGAATCCGACAACCCTCGGAGTGTCCGGGAAAGTCATTTTTACTGGAATCCCCGCAAAGTATCTTAACGTTCCTATGGCGTCGATGAGACTTTTATCGGACGAAATCACCTGCAGACCTCCGTTCTTCAGCTTTTCGAAAGCGAAACGATAAAATCCAACTTGATTGTAGTCTCCATTCACCAATTTTTCCAGGATGACAACCCTTAGCTGTTTGATTATAATTTGCTCCGACAAATTAGACATTCTGCATCCAGAGACTTTCGAGTAAATTGAGATTTTGTTGACCATATCTTCTGTATGACTGGAGCGGGGTGAGGATTCCTCATTGTACGCATTTTCCTCGGCTTTCCTCGATTCTCTCTCATATTCTACTACTTCCTCCTCCTCCTTATCCAGATTTTCCAGATTTTCCAGATTGATATTCTTCAACAGGTTTGTAATCTGGTCGACGACGAAATTTTCTTTGTCTGCTTCAGATTCGGATTCATACAGAGGTGGCTCTTCTATCATGCTGATATCCGCCTCAAACAGACCCTGATGCGCATCTTCATGATCTTTGGCACTGTCTTCCAGGGATAAATCATTCTCCTCGTCACTAGCTGAATTCCAGATTTTCCACAAATTAGCTTTAAAATCATATATTATCTTAGTATAAATCAGAAAATGGATTGCTGTTCATCAAATCAAAAAATTTGCATACCTGTAGCTGGGGAACTGATTCGATAGTTGGTTGACGCAATCGCGATATTTTCCGCTGGAGACTCTTCATTTGCTTGCTACAAAAACAATGCGATTATTACATTATTGCAGCCAAAAAATGCCAAAAAATCAGAAATTAACCCTTTTTAGTGGTTCAAAAAACTTACCAGTACTTGCAGCGCTTGACGGACTTTTAGAACGGGGCGTTCTTTCACCATTTCTCAAAAATCGATAAAAGGATAAAGGATAAAATTGCGTAAAAATAAGAAATTTTTGGAACTTGAATAGGACACTCTCTCTTCGAAGACAACACAACACAATCTATGAAAAGCAGAACATAATTTTCATCTTTGGGGGTTGCTATTTTCTTTTTGTATGTGTTTGAAAGAAAATCTGTTACTGCTCCTGCTTACTAAATAGCACCCATGGTTACAAGGAGATGTTTTACGATTGGCTATTTCACGGAGCTTTAAATTTTTCGTTCTGCGCTTTTTATGCATACATGCCAACGCAAAGCGCTCCCCCAAAAAAGTTGCCACAAAGTCAAAACTGTGAAACCTTCAAAAGCTAAAAGAAGGGCAGCGGAACAGAGATTTTTAGGCAATCTATAGCATTAGTTGTAAATATACAGAGAAAATTAGCAGCTGGAGGGGTTTTACTTTCACCTCGGGTGAAAGTCATGAAAATGCTTTCATCGTTTGCTCAAAGACTTTAATTAGGTGTATGCAATTTTCTGTTATATAATAATTATAAAAGGTTGTAATTAACTTCTCCCATATTTAAGAATATGAATATCAGCTTTGTATCGGTGTAACTTACTTATGACCAGAAAATAATTTTTTGGATTGGTAAATAACGACAAATTTTATTATGCGAGGTAGGCCTTAAATAAAACATGAAATGGCACAATTAATACCAGAAACAGTTGGATAGATACTATATAACAGATTTTACAAGATAGTAAATGTGGAATATATAATTTGGAAAGATATACACGAAATTAATTTATTGCATGCAAAAAAATATGTTTTATATTATTAAATTAGCCTTCACTGCACAGAATACACCTAATGAATAAAATAATAGTAAAATATTGAAATACCCTAAATATTATTAATGCGTTAATTAGAGGCTGCAGTTTGTTCATTTGCAACTGATGGAGATTGGTAAGATTCCATAGGTGGGCAAGTGCACACAAGGTTTTTGTCGCCATAAATATCATCTATTCTGTTAACAGTTGGCCAGAGCTTTGTATCCGGTCGTACAAATGGCTGAAATAAATTAAACAAACTTAATTAGTGATCGAATTAATGGCAATCTTAGTAACAATCGATTTAAATCATTAACTTACGGCAGGGAAAGCTGCTAATTCGCGAGTGTAAGGTCTATTCCAATCGGATCCCATGACTTGAAGTTGTGTGTGAGGTGACATTTTAAGAGGATTGACACCAATGTCCATTCTTCCTTCTTCTATATCTGCTATTTCTTGTCTAATATCTAAAACATAATCGTGGTTCATTAATTCTATATATAAAAATTTTGTAAGAATTTCTAAGAATTTTGATAACGAAACGTGAGAAAATGTTATTAGAAATTTTACAGATAAGGGCATCACAGAATCTATCCAATTCTCCTTTATCTTCGGACTCTGTCGGTTCAATCATAAGGGATCCCGCAACAGGCCAGGACATAGTTGGAGCATGGAACCCGTAGTCCATCAGTCTCTTTGCAATATCTACAGCTTCAATATTGGCAGTTTTCTTAAAATCCTTGACATCAATTATAAATTCGTGGGCAACTAGACCCTGTTTTCCTTTGTGTAGTGTCTTGTAATGATTTTCAAGTCGTTTGGACATGTAATTGGCATTTAGGATTGCAACTTGAGTGGCTCTCTTTAATCCCTTAGCTCCCATCATCTACAAAAATGATATATCATTTAGCCTCTGAAATCTTAATGTCTTTTACCATTTCGACGAACGCAAACCCACTCGTGTATTGTTAACTAACTTAGAATATAATTTTCGTATGTAAATAAATACAAAATTCGAAAATTCCTAAATACTATAAAAACTGAATACTGTGTCTGCGTGACAATTTTTTTCTTTGTGAAAAAACAGTGTACATAATAAATATGTATATTCTCTCTGTATACTGACCTTGATGTAGGCCCAGGATATGGGAAGAATTGCCGATGAGCCAAAAGGAGCTGCACTAACAGATCCAAAGGATTTAGACAATTTGCCCATGGAAGCCATTGGATTAACAACAACGTGAGATGGAAGGAAAGGAGCTAAATGGGCCTTAACTCCAATGGGTCCCATTCCAGGGCCACCTCCTCCTAAAATTAGGAAAAATAATTTACAGATTCCAGGAAAAAGTTTTCATAATGATCATAAATTGAGTTTTTCTTTTACAAAACGAACCATGGGGAATACAGAAAGTTTTATGAAGATTTAAATGAGAAACATCAGATCCATAATCTCCAGGACGGCATACGCCTACCTGAGCATTCATGTTAGCTCCGTCCAAATAAACTTGACCTATGTAAAAGTGCGAAAGAGATTGATAAGATTCATATAGTTATTTGATGCGTGAATGTATTTTAATTGATAAATATGTGAGTTCGTCTGTAAGCCCTAGTTTAGTGAATGGTCTCTAAAATAATGCTAATTAAGTAAGTATTATATAGCGTGAGAATTATAACAAGTTAATGAAAAGGTTACACGTGGCTGACCTCCGGCATCGTGGATCATCTGACACACATCGGCCACATTCTCCTCAAACACACCATTCGTGGAAGGATACGTTATCATCAAGCAAGCCAGCTCACTCTTGTGTTTCTCAATCTTTGCCTGCAAATGCTTAATGTCAATGGATCCATCTTTACACACATTTATCGGTTCCACTTTCATTCCAGCCATTTGGGCCGAGGCTGGATTCGTCCCGTGAGCTGACACTGGAATCAAGCACACATTTCGGTGACCTTCACCTTTGGCTTCCAAGTAAGATTTAATGGCACGCAATCCAGCATATTCTCCTTGAGCTCCACTACATTAGTGAAAGAATATTAGCACATTACATAATCGTATTTCACTACATCAATTAGCTGGGCTGGACTACTGGACAAAAGACAAGGTTACAGTTTAAGTTCAAATGAAGGAGATTAGTAATTGGTGATGAAAGATATCTCGACGGAATTGCATACAAAGAAAATCACAATTTCGTATTAACTTGCATCTGTCATCTGTATTATTCAAGTAATTAAGCGGAAGGTAAAATACCTGTTGGGCTGGAAAGATATTTTTTCGTATCCTGTAATTTCGCAAAGATCTCTCTCAAGTTGCTCAAATAGTTCCCTGTAGCCCAATGCTTGGTCAATAGGGACGAAAGGATGAATATCCGTGAAATGACGGAAACTGCATGGCATCATTTCGGTTGTGCTGTTCAGTTTCATTGTGCAGGAACCCTATATAGAAAAATTAATTGCATTGATATTTTCGGGGAATATTTACTAACTAGGGACCTAATGGTTATTTAAAAAAATGAATTTTCCGTCATTTTTTCTTACAAGTGGAATCATTGAATGTACAAGGGAGATATCTTTATTTTCCAGTGATTTCATATAGCGAACAATTCTTGTTTCCGATTGATGTGAATTGAATACGGGGTGTGTAAGGAAAGGAGTTGTTCGTCTGAATTCAGAATTGTGAAGGCTGCCTTCCAAAGTTTCCGGGTTGTCGATCAAAATAGTTAACTATGGAAAATATTTTTTAAATTATTTACAATTTGTGAAATTAAATGTTTAGAAAAAATTATAAAAGTTAGAATACCTTTTCCAAATTAGTTTTTCCACCAAAAATCCAAAGTAAATCATCGATATCTCCTTCCGTAACTGTTTCGTCTAAAGCTACACCAACCTATATAGCAAAAATTAAGAATATTACATAATAAAGGCTTGTAATAAGGGTCAAGTGTCGCAGAGGGTATTACATGCACCAGAAGTGATAAGGAATCTTGTAGTTAGTACTTTTAAGTGTGAAAAAAATTATTCTTACAGTGCCATCGGGGAAATATCTTAAATTAATTTCCTTCTGCTTAGCCCTATTTCTAATTTCACTTGGGGCCATAGCAGGGCTCACACGAATAGTATCAAAGAAGAATTTATTTTCCACAACATTTCCCATGTCTCTTAATCCTTTAGCCAATACTAAAGTAGCTGCATGAACTCTCTTAGCAATTCCTTGCAAACCATTCGGTCCATGGTAAACTGCGAACATTGCCGACATGTTTGCAAGAAGGGCTTGTGCAGTACAAATGTTACTGGTAGCTTTATCTCTTCGAATATGCTGTTCTCTTGTCTGAAGGGCCAATCTCAAGGCTTCTCTTCCATTTGCATCACTAGAATCATTAATATTTTAGAATTTCAAAAATGTTATCCAAGAAAATCCAATTTAAAAAGTGAATGTTCGTCAATTATTTATTGTACCGGGTAACTCCAATCATTCTTCCGGGTATTAATCTCGTTAACGAACTTCTACAAGCGAAAAATCCTGCATGAGGCCCACCGTAGCCCAAAGGTACTCCGAAACGCTGACTAGTTCCAACAGCCATATCAACATCGAATTCGCCTGGAGGTCTTAACACAGTCAGGGCTAACAAATCAGTTGCGCAGCAAACTAAGGTCTAATTTACAAATAAACAACGAATAATTAATTTTTGAATCCTAAATTGGAGAATCATTTAAATAAATTCGAAATTCAGACTGACTCCATTGGTATGAGCATTGTGGACGATCTCGCTAAAGTCCAAGATGTTTCCTTCCGTATCCGGGTATTGAAAAATGACACCGGAAATATCTCGGTTGGAGAAATCGAATTTACTGACATCTCCGATGATGGTTTCCATTCCAATGGAATGTGCTCTAGTTTCAACCACACTTATTGTTTGCGGGTGAAGCTTGTCCGATAAAAAGAATTTCCTACGTTTGTTTTGCCTGCAAAAATGTTAATAGCCTCGCTTAAGAACAAAATTCTATTTTTTGCCATTTCCTAAACAAACGCATTTTTTTCATGTTCTACCGTTCTACATGTTGTAAAAGCAAAATTGGTATTTTTATTCACCTATAGCAAAGTCCCATTGCTTCAGCAGCTGCTGTACCTTCATCAAGAAGGGATGCATTTGCAACAGGTAATCCTGTTAAATCTGTTACCATTGTTTGGTAATTGAGCAAACCCTCTAATCTTCCCTGTGCAATTTCCGGCTGGTAAGGAGTGTATTGCGTTGTCCTATTCAAATATGTACAATTATTACACAAACTGTAGTTTTCCATGAACTTATTAAGTCATAAATTAGTTTAGCTAGACAAACAGGCACCACGCATGCTATGCAAATAAATATTGTCCAGTATTTTTCCATTAAAAACAATCCACAGTTTGCTTACGCTTGTGCTTATCATGAGATAAGACAAATAATGTAATTCTGATTTAATAAACAAGCTTATGAGTATTAAAATATTTCATACAACTGAAGCATTTAAATTAATAAAGTCATAAATTGTATTACCATCCTGGATTTTCGAAAACATTTCTCATGATTGTGTGTGGGACGACACAGTTGTAGTATCCCATGCCGAGGAAGCTCCTCCATATTTTATTTTTCTCGGCAATGCCACGAATTCTGGTGATCAGCTCATGCTCATCTAAATACGTTATCCAATATCAGTTAAACTAATTGTTGATGTATACGCAGTCTCTACACAACTTAAGCACTTCTTATCTGTTAAATTCCTTATTATAATAGCTATGCAGTATGCAAGACATTGTTTGTTCTATATGAAGTTTAAGCGAGGAAAGTTAACGGTATGATGTAATACGAACCAAATCCCACAAAAACATACCTAACCTTAGTGTATGTAAGTACTTACCATAGTGTACATCAAATAGATTACACTGTATATGTCAATTATTCATAAGCATTGAAATAACTAACATTTTTCTATATAAGTACTACATGTACGTATTATGTAAGCATATCTACGTTTATATTTAGGTAAGTAGGAAAAGCTATGTAATACAGATTTGTATAGATGTCAAATATATTTCTAAAGTTGGTTTTATCCGGTTTGCTCCAAAAAGTGAACTCATTCAAGCTGAGGTTAGGTAAGGGTTATCCTTTGAGTTTTTAAGTAATATTTTATACAGTATGCTACGAATTGTAATTATTACATGAACATGAACGAGGAGTAACGATTCTTCCTCCTGGATATCTAGAGCACACAAACTCTCTAAGCATTCTAAACTTATCCTAAGGAAGATTGTAAGCTGACTAACGTTGACAAGGTAAGATACGAGTACGTCAAGGAACAAGTACATTACATGCCTACACTGTATAACGTATAGAATAGTTAAAAAGGAAACTTACCATAGCATTCCTCGAGGACCAAATCTCTTCCTAAACGAATATTTGCTGGAACTGCTTTCTCGATCATTTCATCTAATGTCTGTAAACCATAATTTTATTAATTTATGAAAAGTGATATACATCAAACCTGTACCTTATAATCTGTAGTAACATAACAAGAATTTTAATTCTTGAATATATAGTTAATTTATCATAGGTACCTAATACATAATTAAATTCATGAATAATAATAATGTGTAATTTCATTAAAAGTATTATATATCCTGATTTCTTTGTATTCAGAACAGATTTACATAAAAATAATAAGACTCAAAATTTTTCTCGCTATAATGGATGAGATTTCCATTTGTTCATGACAAATGACTGAATTTGCAATTTAATTGACATTTGCTCCTGACAGTAATATAAAACGGATGCTTATCGATAACTTGTACAGATTTAAAAGAAATATTATTAGGCTAATAATATAAAGGTGTAAGAAGGATTCTTGCCTTGAGGCCTAGATATGCCAGCATTTGATCCCGATCGTATTCCCTGGGTCCGATATGTCTCGAAGCGAATTCCTCCCTACCCGGGATCAATTTTTTGGGTCTTAGCTCCGTCGTTGCACCCGTTGTGTAAGAACATTGTTGCTGTCTGCTTAAAGCCACTGCAAGAACTCTTTTCTGGTAATGAGCCTTCAAGAGGCAATTCTTAGCCACACGAGTGAACATTTTGACTCTCTGAAAGTCTGGAGCAAACTATTGAACTATTTGACTAGACAATAAAGTTATCTACTCTTTTAGGTGAATGATGTCACTAATAATATACGTAAATGGTCCTGTCTTGTCCTTTGCGACTTAACTTGTCCCATTTCTAAACATTTCTGTATCATTGGATTGGAGTAATATTTATTGGCAGGCAGGAGGCAGCGTGATAGTGATATGATGACACATACCATACCTACAATGTACAAACATATTAAATATCTATACAACAATAATGCTTCTGAGCTGGCATGTCTGTCTTAAATAACTATAACATACGATTTACTTTCTCATGGACCATGGATCACAAGTTTATTTGCATAGCATGTGTAGTTATTTATGTCTATGTATTATGGTTTTACTTTTGGGTATGCATTTCTTTTACTGACAACGATGTACAAACTACATACACTGAGACTGTAAGTTGAAAGTAGATGACCTAACGATAAGTCCTTACAACATCTTATCCTACAAACAGGACAGGACCTTTAATATTTCAACAAGATAACAGAATA
Source organism: Tomocerus mixtus (assembly GCA_034694165.1). NCBI lineage: Eukaryota > Metazoa > Arthropoda > Collembola > Entomobryomorpha > Tomoceridae > Tomocerus > Tomocerus mixtus. The sequence goes on along the minus strand of JAQFYC010002754.1, from coordinate 5,654 downwards.
ACCAGCTTTTCACAAACGCTTGGTTTAATAATGCGGCATATTATTATGACTCATGACGTGACATTTTCCTAATTTAGTTGGTTGTATCAAATAATTGTGTCCTGTATCCCAAAGTGTTGTTTCAGCATCTGATGATTACACAATTTTAGTTTCATCTTCATCCAATCTAGAATCTACAGATAATTAAAAGACGTTTCAGTGCTGTCTGCAAACAATTAGTGAATTATGTATTTACACGCTAAAACTTTCCCCAAAATGCTTATACTTCCATTTTTGAATTTCCAAAAGAAATCTGTGAATTAGGTAGTTTATAGTGAATACCTCGTTAAAACTAACACTAAATTCTTTATATATTTAATAATTTTAAGCAAACACGAGTCAAGTCAGCTCAAGTTTATTGGGATTCCTTTACGTAGTGGTACTGTGTGCCTGTGATATATTTAATGGCATTAGTGTTTCATCCATATATTACATTATTAAGGTCTTAACGTTAGCTACATACCTAAATTACTTACACTTAATTTATTTCCAATTTGCACTTTCACATACATGGATAGGTTATAATTAACTTAATTAAGTATATAATACATTTACATTGACATATTTTCCATTAAAAAATAGATTAGATCTCCTTATGTGGTTCTCATTTACAATTTGATATTATGAATGAATGCATTTGCGCACGGACCATATTACATTTTACATAACTGCTTTACTTATCAGTACTGAACTTATTAGACCGAGGGACGGACATTAAATCATATTTTTTGTATATTGCGTAATGAATTAAGAAGTTGAACTTTGACTTAAGCTTAAATGGCTTTGTTTGTAGTATTTAAATTAACGCACAGAGTATTATGTACTACATGGTGAAGTATTTATGTAGGAAAAAAGGTTCTATTTGTATAACATAACACATTTGCTAATGTGTTCGACAAAGTATTCTCAACAAAATGGAAGCATCAAAACTATTTATTATTTAAGTGTTTACGTGGATATGGACAAGAGCAAATACAATTCTTTATTAGGTCACAACACAGCGCAATTGAAGAGTGTATTATGTAATATTTTCCTCTAAAAAACTATTTACGAGTTATTTTACACAACTGCCACAATCTAACTCCAAAGTAATTAAAACAGAAACTGTTCACAAGAATTTATTGTTCTTAAACTCTCGTGCTATTTAACGCAACCTACTTAAGTATACTCTATTGTATACATATGTACATACACTTACGTGACGAATGAATCAAATGTGCATTACTTTCTTAATAATGTTTACCTTTTAACATATTGTGGTGATAGCTAAATACAGATAGAATGCTATGTTTACTGGTTCTGGTAAATCCGTGTATTACTATTACGAGAGCGTGATAATGATATCGAATTGTTTGCTAAAATTAAAGGTGCATATAAGTACGTAGATACGATATCCGAGCAAAAATATTTTATTTCGAATGATCTTAATGATATATCTGTAGTAATATTGGAAATTGGAATACAACAATTAGTATTGCATAATATTTAAGTAAGTAATAAATTCATTATTCAGTTCAGTCGCTCCGGGTTTTAACAATCGGTTCTACATGGCATTCAAAAATGTCGGCTCCAGCCGTCTGCACTCTTGGGTGTAGCATTTTAGCAGTGGTCCCAAAAAACTGAATAGGTGCTGGAATATAGATATGTTCATAATTACGGCGAAATCCATCCACTATTTTCTGGGCTACAAAATCTGGCTGTGTTATCGGAAGAATTGAAGGAAATCTATTACATAGCAAAAAATAATTATTATAGATAATTAATTATAATGAACATGATGGTACGTGGAAGAGTATTTTTCTAGATTTACCTGGAATTACATTTGACTCCTCTTACTAACTGTGTATTACATGAGAAAGGATATACGATTGTAAAGCATATTTTCGGTTTTTCGGGTTTGCATCTTAACTCATCCTTCAAGGCTTCTGTAAACCCATGGACAGCATGCTTACTTCCACAATAAGGGCTCAGATTTCTTACGGGTAATAGTCCAGCAGCCGAACATACCGTCACAATATGCCCATGATTTATCTGCAACATTCTTGGCAGAAATTCCCTTAGAGTCCAGAAATGGGCGAAAACGTTCACCTGGTATGTTCTCTCTAATTCTTCGGGGCTTTGGTTCAAAAACTCATTGCATGGCATCACTCCTGCATTATTGATTAGAATTGTGACATCTCCAACAGTGCTCCTGACCTAGGTAAAGCAAAAAGGAATGCGAAAGATAAGAAAAGCTTCAATAAGCACTATTTTAAACCGGAAATATATAATAATAAGTATTTTATATGCCTACTTTAAATTAGTTATCAGATATTTTCTAATTATCTTTGCATATGAGTTACCATTGTATCAACACAACTTACAAACAATTGCAGGTAAGCATATGCCTGCTAAATATGGAGCATACTGTGCAGACTCGTGCTTATTACATGCAGTCGAGTCTAACTAATTATCTTTTATACAGGCAAGTAATTTTTGAAATTCTTAAACTATACTATCAACATCAACTATAGTTGTACTGTGTCTACATATAATTGTATAACAAGTACAATTTGTTCGTATATGCGTATACTTGTAAATCAATTTTACCTTTGAAGCAGTTGTTTCAACTTGAGATCTGTTTGCGACATCCACTTCATAGCCAAATGCTTTTACACCCAAATCTTTCAATTCCTTCACCAATGTTTCATTTTTAGCTGTATCAATATCCCAACACACTAAGGTTGCACCTGTGTTTGCCAATTTGAGGCAAATCTGTCGACCAATTCCGCAAGCAGATCCGGTAACCTAAAATAAAAATTAATGTATGTGTTATACGTATGCAATGTGGTAATCTTATTTTTGAAATGGACTGCATTCGTATGTAACAACCTTTTATACATACTAATGCAGATATTAAAGTTACTATTACGAAGTCAGTACAGTAAATGATGATAATGGAATAGAATAAATCTTACGAGAATTATTTCTTGATCAATTGATTTCAAAGGAGGAGGAACAAAACACCGGTACAGTGCTTCCGCGTAGATATACACAGTGTATGCTAAAGCTATCAAGAAGTCAACAATTGCTTGCAAGTAGAAGTTATGTTCGTATGTGTTGTTATTTGCCATTTTCAATAATTTATAAAGATGTAGTTTCGGTATAAGAAGAACTGAACACTTTGCTTGCTTACAACAATCTATATTTTAATTTACCACAGTTTGAATGGGAGAAGAAAATAGAAATATGTGAACACATTGAGACACACAATTTTTCATAAAACCTTGTGAACCAGCCAGTAGAGGGTAATGTTTCTTAATTAATGAGATTACAGTCACTAGCTTGCCTTAAGTATTTTTATCCAAAAAAGTTGCTCTACATTAATTGTGCCACTAAACACGTCTATAGTAAATTGCAGAAGGAAAGAGGAAACTTGCATTTGCGTACAAAATAAAATGAAGATACTTCTGTTCGTTGATTTATACAACTGTACACTCTGAAAAATAAAATCACTTAATCGAGAAACGTAATGAGGTATTCCCAATCTCATCTAATTATATTATATTTCCACACATTAATAATACATAATTTAACTTCGTGAAGTACATCCTTGCTACAATAGCAGTGCACTGCAAAGGAATGAACGATTTCTTTGAAGGAAAGAGGAATTAGTAAATACTAGGTGTATTTAGTTTAGTATTTACTTCACAAGATGAGCTACCTACATACCTAGGTAGGTCGTATACACGAGCAGTTACACTTACACACCATAAATGTAGAATTACATACTCTCTGTTTATAGCTATAGAAATAGGCAAGTAGATTCTCAGCTTTACCAACAATCGGTACATTGACTTTCATCATATACCGTAACGAATCTTCAAGTTCTCCTCATCCTCCCTATGTTCTTCGGGATGAGAATTACACTAGGTATCCTATGAATGGGTCTAACTAAAAGTACCGTTTGATGGACCTGTATCACAGCATACTGCAAGGTTGCAACAACTACTTAATCCATTGCATATTCTGACAGACTACCTGCTTCCTTTTTTGAGAGGTGAGGTACATGCATATAGAATAGTGTAGTAAGTATGAAGTATCATTCCGGAAAACATACAATAGACTTGGTAAAGTTAATACTATTTATATAACTACATACATACTACCTATACTTATAAATAAATACACAGAAAAGGTAACAGATGTGAATGATGTCTTTTATCATCAGTTTTGCTTTGTAATATGTAGCTGTTAATTAAACTACAATTAAATTACCTCTTGCACTGTATAGAGTCTAGCTAGCAATCAATGCTGCACTGAAATATTTAACTACAATTCAATATGAAGAATTATTGGGTAGATATATATCATAAGTTCCACAAATGCGTTTGAAATAACTTTGGAAATTCATATATATTAAACACAACATGAAATGCTATTTATGCGACTTTATTCAGCAATTGTATATTTACATAAATATAGATGTCTAAAGCAAGTGTCATGTGTATGTACGTACATATTACTAATTCTTGAGTTACAAAAATATGTACACACACAAAGAATTAATAAAAGAATTAACTTTTAAATAATTTGCATATAATTAACAAGTAATTAATCTGTCGGATATACTACTCCAATTTGTTTTCTGATTTGTTCCCTCATGTCAGCAAGTAAAATCATCTCATCGTGAGAAATAATAGGACTTTCAATGAGACCTGTGTAAATGTACATAATCGTATTAGAACAGATACATAGGTAAATAGAACTTTATATGTAACACAAAACAATACATTAATCAATGTGTGCATGTGTAGTACAATATCACACATAAACATATGCAATGCACAGTTTGAGGATTTGTTACCGTTTTGAATGCACCGTCGAACTTCTTTGCATTGATAAGATAAACCAGTACTATTCCAAAAGTTAATTCTTTTATCAGACTTGGGCAATTCATATTCAAAGTTTCCATGTGGTGTCTCCAACTTATGGGCAGACCAGAATGGATAGGCCAACTAAAAATATATAAAACAATCAATATTGGTAATAAAACAAAATCTTTTTATGTGTCTGTGTCATATTAGGTATTGGATATTGGAATATGTACCTAAGTACTTTTTAGTATTATACATGAGGCATTTGGCAATTAATAAGTTTGTGTTAACAAGTAATCTAATATATTGGTACAGATATGTGAACAGTCTGCTATGATTATTTTTTTAACCTTGAGAGTGCCTTTTGTTCCTATTGCAAGAGCTTCGTTTGGAAAATCAACTTGACTGTGTGTCATAAGAGTGGCAGTTTTTCCATTGGGGTAGAGAACTGTGGCACTGGAGCTGTCATCAGCCCCGCTGGCATTTAAGTGACCCCCGGCGACGATTTTCAACGGTTTGACCCCTCCAAAAACTAAGCTTGCAAATTGACAGCAATATGTCCCCATATCAAGCGCAGTTCCACCACCCCTTTCCTTTGCTCTATTTAAGGTAACACAAATGTAATATTTACTTAAGCATTCAGAGTATAGTAGGCCACTTTTGATTATAAATTGGCGTACCGTCTCCAGTTATCCTCAGGAAATTTAAGTCCCATTCCGCAAACCACTTGAATTACTTCCCCAATGGTTCCTTTATCAA
>JAQFYC010002753.1:0-23836 GCA_034694165.1 Tomocerus mixtus | reverse complement strand
ATGCAAATTATCTCATGCGGAGACAGCTGTCGTTCGTTGCTCCATGGTTTTACACTATATCAATATATGTTGAAAAAATAATACACTAATACTGGCAGGTATGAATGTCTCAATACGTACTTTGTATATTTGTCATAATTACTAGATAAATTAGAATCGTCAAAATGTTTGATAAAATTATATCTTGGCATCATTCGGGATGAGAAATTGTCGTTTTTCTACCAAACCGACTAATCCATAAGACATAATTATTATACCAAGCTTACGGTTTGCCATTTAACGGAATCCAAGCTTAATTAAACATATTTAAGACAAAATATTATTACATACGCTGGTATGTAGGTCCATATTGTTAGTAGGCTAGTTTTTTAATTTAGAAAGCCATTTTTTTTTTAATTTAGATTACATTTAAGCATACTTTGAATGTAGTTTTAACTTCCATTAACGATAATGATAACCACAAATTGAAAAATTTTGAAAAATAATATAGGGATACTTAAAATAATTGTCTTTGGACATTAAAAATCGGTTGGCTTCGTTATATGTTTCATTTGGCATTGACAGATTGATCTACATATGAATATTTAACCTTTTTAAGTGATTTTATAGACCAATTCTTCATTCTCCGGCAAAAATGGTAGTCATTACTGGTAATGTCAAAGAAAATTTAGGCATTACCGGTACTGCCTAGGCATTACCAGTAAAGTCCAGGCATTACTGGTATAGCCGACCCATTCTTTGACATTACCAGTAATGCCTAGGCATTACCGGTAATGCCTTATTACCGATTTTACCGGTAACACATACATAGTTTAGTTTAAGCTGAACTGCGTACACGTGTATACTTACAGAGAATATAACTTGATATCTTATATGCTGAACTAATTACTTTACTATGTAACCATCTATACATAGATGTATCACATATTGACACTACTCGTCACGACTCACGCCTACTATTGGTAGGTACTTGCGAACACATATATGTATACATTGTATTAACCAAGCTTGTGTATATCTATAGGTAATTTGGTTTAGTTACTACTAATAATTACTAATTACGCTAAATACTCTACATTACTTATTAGGCATTACGATTTAATAAGTAGGTACATATGAACAAGTGCAAGGCTAATGCACAATTATATAATATTAAGAAGCACATGCTAAGAAGATGCCAGTATAGTAATTCTGTGATTGTGTGTGCACCTTTATATCACATGCAAAACTGGTTTTTTCCAATCTTTACTTATTGAGATGAGCTGATAATATATTTAATATTAAATATTTGTAATCTTAGTTGTATTAAGCATATTATAAATGAATTTATAGTATTTATAATGAAAGCATATGATTACACATTTATTACACTTTACAATTAAGTCCGTAGTTCGCATTTCACACCTCCATTTACGTAATTGACTATCTAATTGACCACTTGTAACTTTAAACTTTACCTTTACACTGTGCAAACTTCTGGAAGATAAAAATGCATAAATATGTGCATACATGCTATGTACTGTACATACATTGTACATGCTGGATGCAAATATGTATAACCTGTTAATTCAGTATTATAGTTACTTTAGTTACTTACGTGCACCATTCCGATTCCAAGGATTCGATGACGTATCTTTAACAGCAATTCATTCATGGTTACGATTACTATAGGATGCTATTTAATATGTATATACGTATAGACATTTAGAGCAGACATATCTATACATAATGCATATAGTAGTGTCTAGTCTGCTGTATATGTAATCAATTAGTTTGTAATACAATCTATCCATACTTCCTTTCATTCCTAGTATTCGTACATGTCATACCACAATGTGTAAAGGAAATCTGTGGAATAATTTTACGTAAGCATCATAACAATAAATATGTACCTAAGTAAGTAGTATGTAAATAAAAGATGCTAGCTGTATATATACCCAGACGAGTAGCATTGTGAAACCAACAGTCAATTCTGAACCACTAAACCAAAACAAACCCTGTATCCTAATATATATCCAATACAATACAATAACATAAACTTGCACTTTAAGATTCTCTTAAGAATCCAATCCAGTACAAACCAAAAGTACAAGTTATCTCTTGGAGTGCATTCTAAAGTATCAAAATCTTCAGGGCCAGGCCAAAGTGTCAACTTCGACTACTCTCTCATCTTATTATCCATCCAATCCGTCTATCTACTTAGACTCACACCACACTCACGCTACTCCAAATCTCAACATAACTGGTATGTTTTCTAATATTAATTGTTAATGCTATTAAACTATTGACTTATACGTGTCACTTCAAAATCAATACAGAGCCGTAGCCGGTTGGTTCATTGAATGAAGTTACTAATCTTGTATTTGTACTTTATGTATCTATATAGGCTTTCCAGCAGAACCCATACATAAAGAGAGCAGCGGAAATTTTTCTTGTGGAAATTACCAACTGAAGGAACAAAGTCGAGAGATTCAAGATTCAATCCTACTATTTAAAGCCACAACGCATTTCAACTGTAATCATTCTCTCTGTATAAAGAGTGCAGGAACGATATATTGAAAAGAATCTCACTTCGTTACTTAATTTAATACACTTTTAAGAATTTTCAATCTCGATCATCTCACGATTAAAAAATGTCTTCCTCATCTGCACCAAGACTTGCCGGTAGATTCTGGAGAATCCAGAAGGAAATTACCGTTAGGACCTTTTCATCATCCTCGGGTACTTTCGGTCAAACTAGTACTTCTGGAAACGCTGTGTCATCTTGGAAGTAAGTTTACAGACATTTAATACAAAAGAATTTCATGTATTCTCATGTGACAAAGAAGATATTTAAGTAAAAGTCTGTATAATTTTGGAAAGAGAGCTAACTTTTGTTTATTTTTTGTTTATTTTAGCAATCAATCGACCAGCAGCAACCAAATCCCCAAAAACGACAAGAACCCCAGGGGGACTGTGATGGACAAGACCAGAATGCCCATCAGCTAATATTTTCATACAAACTTTAAGAACTGTAGCCGTCCATTAATTGTAATGATACACTTTACTTTGAGGGATCATTCTTCGTGAGGTTTTTGGAAAGTAGCAGCACAGCTCATCCAGTTATTAAGTGTGTAACTTGTAAATGTAAACATATAAGCACTAAAACTACAGCTACGGAAAAGTCCAGTTCAGAAGGTTACTGGTTATATCCAGTTAGGGACCATTGTATTGAGTTCAGAAAGTTCAGAGCAAGTTCCAGGCAGATGAAGCAAGCAAGCACGCCGCGTCGTGTCCTCGGATCCTGGTCCAAACCACAGATTAGTCCAGTCCAGAGTCCTAACATCGAAATACTACGCTTCTCGTAAAAATGAACTTTGTATTAAGTCTGAAAGATTAGCCCTTCTATTTATAAATGAGTATAAGTAGTAATAAGGTTGTTACACAGAGCTGTTGAATATGTAATCTGTCTGTATACTAGTACTAATCCTATGATTAGTAATCTATCAATCTATTCATGTATGTAGTATTACTCTCTTAATGAGATAACTTTTAAGTACATATAACATTAATGTATAATGCTAACTAATTTTAATAATCTACCAATTAACAAGCAATTCTTATGGTTTTAACTGTAGCCTCCAAAATATATGACTACTGTAATTATCGCTACAAAATTATAATAATAACTAACACTGTTATAAGTATTAGACTAGGGATATCTTAACTAATATTATGTAGTCACCTTTACACTTTTAAATTATTTATTTTGTCTAGACTGATGTGTCTTGATGCGAACGTTGCTTTCCTGTATTTATTATCGCGAATAAAATGTGTTTAAAATATGGACTGTTATATAAAACAAACAAATAAATAGTATACATAAATTCATGTAACTACCTATATAGTATGCATACCTCAAAAAATTGAAATTGTGAAAATAATTTATAAGAAAATAAATTACTGAAAGTACACCACTATAAGTGCAATTTGTGTGTTTTGATGTTGATTAATTGAGAGCTAGTCACATTCATCAGAAAAGAAACGAAGTTACATATTAAATCAAAGTGTGTGCACAATTAGAAATAAAGATATAAGCTGTAAAATTATGTAAGCATGTGCTAGGATACATAAAGAATATTAGTATCTAGGAGGATACATATTATAGGTTAACATCACAAACTTGAAAAATAGGTTTTTGGTATAGCTACTATTATATGCCTATATAGAGAAACTGCCATTCTATTAACTTACTCGAATTACCGTTTTCAAGCAGTTTTGGACATGATTCACTTGTTATTGATATACTCAAATCTCAAATCTGTCTTTATTTTAATAAAGAATTATTGTTTTTGTCATTTTATTAGAAGAAACGGTTTTGAATTTTAGATTTATTATAATGTTATGTTAAATACATACAATTCTTTACCATTATTGTGCACCTTACTTTATATTGGTATTTAACATAAGTTACCAATTGTTTGACCATTTGTAAAAATATGGTCTACACCGTTACTTCCAGGTTTCATGCAAATACCTACTGCTGCATTCACATTTTTTATATATTGCACATAGGATATTTTTTAATTCTCAAATTACTGCCTCAAGCTATTATGTATTATAGTATTTAGTTAATGTATTTTAGCTTTACAAGGATAACTTTATAAATATTATGTATGCTCATGAATAGTTTAGATTTGCTAGATTGCCTGTATACTGAATATACATTTTCTATTCTACTGATTTATATGGCATTTACATTTCCATGATGATTTTACAGGTGTCCGCATATGTTCTGGTTTTATTTATGACAGCATTGCTGCAGAATAACAAACAATACAATGCCAAAGTATTCCACATTTTTCAGCTGCAAAATTCATGTTTTTTCAAGGATCCAAAGAATTAAGGAAAGTAACACACAAGTGCACATTTACTATCCCTGAACGTTATACATCTAGTAGGTAGATAAATGCACATAAAATAACATTTCCTTCAGTTAATACATAATAAACAAATACAGTCTTCCAAACCTCGTGTTGACACTGTCATTCATTTATAATGTAAATTTAATGACTTCATTTACGGTGAAATTGAATGAGTAGAGTGAGGTCACGTTTCTGTGATGAGTAAATATGTTATCAAAACTGTATATCCATATACATATACTGTATACTACATTTAATGCGTATTATTGAATAAATTGGAAATTAGCAGATAATAGTATCCATAATTGGTTAATCACTGTTTACTGTGCAATTTCATATCATCTAATATATGTATTACGCGTATTTCGATTCTTTAATACGCACTAGCACAGGCTGGGTAAGAAAAATCTAGTATAAACCAAATTTCGTAATGACAATGAGGCTTTTCCAGAAAAATTGGTTATTTAATGTCTAAATTTAACTTTAGTACTTAAATATTAACTTTTCCAGCAAACAGAATGTAGCATAGTTAAATATCTACTTCTGCTCATTCTCACATGATAAATCCAGGAAATTAATTGCCTTTAAGACACGTCATAGCAATTGTGCCGTTGTTGTGGTTTATTACGCTGACTACTGTACTGAATACTCAAATTGATATTTTATAACCCAAAATTCCCCGTTCATTCCTAAGAAAAATATTGTTTGTTCTTGAACTGGCTTTCCTAGGATCATATTTAGCAAAAACAATATTATCCATGAAGGACAATAAAGCGTAGTAGAAACTTCTTAAGCAAATTGCTTGTGAATTTCCGGACAATTAGGCTTTGAAAACAAAGTGTTGTTAATAAACCATTTTAATGGGTAAACAAGTAAACTACATCTATTTAGCTCATTATATAATTTCTCAAAGACGAAGATTAATTGCGCAAACCTAATTATTCATCATTCTTATTGACAGACTACATCTTTAATTGTTTTTCAACAAAAATGTAATTAGTCGGTACGTGTAAATTCAGTAAATACATTTTTAACTGCGTAAATAGAATTATTTGTGAATTCATAGTACGTAGCAAACTCAACACTTCCCGTATTATGTATTTATAGATAATATATAATGTACATTCGTCTTCATGTGATACTGTCCCCATTAATTTGTATTCAGTACACGAATTATTGAAATTCTAAATACAGATAGTGGCTAAATGGAGAGGTAGTGAATACAAATTATTGGGTTAGCCTTATCAATCAATGCTTCAATGTACAAAGTTTCATGCTCCACCTCGATGATTCTCCATACCATAGTGCTACACTTACCTTATTTATGTATGTCATTTTTTGCGAATTAACAAATGTATTTAGGAATTACCAGCCCAGTTCTGGATAAAACTTAACATGTTGGTGATGAGTAGATGTAAAACTAGAAAGAAAGCGGTTGAAACTACTTTATATCCTTTAAATGTGTAAAGCAACACAAAACCTAACAGAATTGATGGGATTTCATGTGATTCCAATTTTTTATCAGCTCAAGAATACAATAATGAGAGCAAGGAATAAGTTCCAGAAAAAAAGTCAGGATATCAGTATCAGGAGACTGTAAAACGTTGAATGCATAATAAATTACTAAATACAAAGTGATAATTTTAGCTAATCTAACAAGTTTAGTCTACGTGTGTGGTTGCGGTAGGTGGTGATAATTTCGTATAATTTATACTACCCTTCTCATTGTGGCGGGTTTGTTTGCGTAATTTTGTGAATTGGTGGGATTATGATGCAATGATGCAAATGAAAAATTAAAAAATTGCATATGCATTAGGTACCTACATTTATAATTGTTAAATAGGACAGTATTTCTAATTGCTTGTCTATTTTCCAAGTATAATCTTTAATCATTTTCAAATAGAGATATACCTGTAATATGTGTACTTAAGTTGCTAAAATAATTATTAAATACTTTGTTGTAGCTATAGTGTATTTTACATGCTAAATGGCTAGATAATTGAATTGAATTAAAATTTTTACACCTCATTTCATTACCTATATAGGTAAAATATGATTTGGTATAAATCTTACCACACTATTTAGCTGCCCTAATTTCTCATTACCATACCTGATTTTAGGTATTGTAATGCCCTACAGCAATAAATAGTTACCTATAGTTATAAGTGCATGTGCTGGCCACGTTGCATTGTTATACGTATGTACAATGCATAATTATACTTATACTGCTATCGGATAATTGCTGCCAAAGCTGAAGATATATAGGTTTCCTGTCATTGGGAAATGACGTCTGTAGTCTGTCCTGTACCATTTAATCCAGTCGGTTAGATAGTTAGGAAGGATATATTGAGATAATCTAATTATTAATTCCATGCCTAATCTTTATGTGTTCATAAATTGGCGTAATTGACGAGCTGTTAAATGTTTATCTTTGTGTGGTTGGTAATCGTATATTTATTCTGGTATAATTACTCAAGCTAATTAGTAATTTGCATGTCCTTTAGTGCGATTTTCCATGCAATCTTCTTCTGACCAGCACAACTGTGAAATTATTTCCTTCGCTACAGATTTCTCGGACAGTATTCGCTTGCATTTGTAGTTCTATTATAGTAAAAATACACTATTTATGATGTATTTCTGTAGATATTTTTAAAATGAAACTGTATTTAGGTAATTGCTGAAGAGCTCTTTATGTTACAGTGTAAGCAGCTGTTTCCAAAAAAGTAATGTTCACACCTAAAACAAGGAACATTTATTATTTATTACATAGGTAAATTTACTCGGAAATTGATTCTCTAATAGCTTCCACAGTTTGTATACCACTCTAATGAATTTTTTGTGCAATTTGACAAACACACCAAGATAAACGAAATTTAACAATGCATTTTGTAATATGATCGTATTACAATTTACATGCTTCAGTTGCCAAACTCAAATTACCAATTGAATTTATTACAAGAGTGTAATCTACTTACACAAATTAATTTTGATTTTAAACGATCTTCCCTGTCTTATTTAAACTGCATCTAGGTCACACTTAAAGGAATTTTATTAAACGACAAGAAATACTTTATGCCGACTATTATACGACAAATTAGTTTGAAAATAGATTATTACTGCGGTTTATAAGAAAATTTTCTAGTAAATTGCTCCACGAGCAAAATAATTCGAAGTTGCATAATTTGCGACAGGAATCATTTTTGACAATTGCCATTTCATTTTAATTATCCATATTTACCTACATTGTCGAATTAAATGAAGCCCATTTACAATTTATGGTATTTGGCGCATGGAAATGATTTGTCCCATTACCAAGTGTTTCCATTCTTTTTTGGCCACATTATGTATTGCTAAACTAAAAAGAATATATCTAGCAATACCAATTACCATTAATTGCAAATATCCCATTTAATTTATCACATTTAATTTGTATTCTTGCACTATACTATTTTTGGGTATTTTGAATTTGTTACATTTTATTCTCAAATTCCTTTGTATGACCAAGATGCAATTTAAATAAGAATTAGAGCAAAACATTTATAAGTATAGTAAATTAAATAAGTAGGTTGGCATTCTTTGACTCGCGGAAAATCACGTATATGACTTTGCTTTATAAAAAGTGCTTATAAAGCTTATCTTACGATCCCACATCCCTAGATTTGCATTTACTTTTCCCTTATTTAGAGCTAATTTACGAGTTTATTGTTAGTGCATTAAATGAGAGGAGGATGTCCGAGTCCGAATTCAGGAACGAGATGCGAGTGAGTAGTTCGTGTGGGTAAGAGGCAGACCCTCTTTTCTGATAACATAAATCCGGTTGAGATTTCGGAGAGTAATTCCCCCGTTGTCATTTATGACATCTACAGGGAACGTTCTCTATTTTATCGGCTCATAAAATGAGATGCAGAAGAGGATGATTCAGAATTTAGTAGACGGACCCGCTCGACGAGGGAGGGAACTGCTCTCCCTGCTCCAATTCGCAAACGTACCTCTCTCTCTATTTCATACATAAATACTTTTTTTCGTCTAGCTACTTACATTATATCGCTTCTGTTCTCTATGTGTACGGAATAAGCACCTTTTCTAATAGTTGGCGTTTGCTTTACATTACTTTACTTCACTTTTACTCTAAACTGGGAAAGCGAAATGAAAGGATCTACTTTCTATATACTTATACTTAGAAACAGCTTTCATTCATTGTATAATATTACGTAACTGGACTGCATTGCGTGTATATATGTACAGATATGTATGTACTATTTGTGCGTGGCTACGTTATATACTTACTTACATTACATGCACTTATGCAGTGTAGTGTCTATATAGTTACTATTATATAAGCCCCATTCTCAATAAGAGGCTTACTATTAATTAATAGGGTAAAATCGGGTTGGAAACTTGCATTAAGCTGTGAAACGATTATCTACAGGGTTCTACTTATTTTACATCCGATTTTGTATACAAAATAATAGTATTGTTAACATTTCCGTAGGCTGAGATCAAAAGCAGTTTTGTTCTGTACTTTTCCAAATATTTATCTTTTAGCCTTTCTGCTATTTACGTTGCACATTTTATAGTGCAACTATAAATAAACAGGTACATCATTTTAAAAATGATAATATTCATTTTCGCCTAGGTGTACAGATAATTAAGGCTAAGTTGCAGATAAAATTATTTTGTTCTGTAAAAACTTTCCAATTTGTTTTATTTAATTAAATACTGATTTAATAATTGCAGTACTTATATTTATATTCACTTTTAATTGTTACATTAGATGCAATCCCTTGACAAGAAATTTCAATGTATAATCAGACAAAAATAAATCTGATCTCAACAGAGGATAAATATTCTCATTTTCTCATTTTCTTAGTCTGTCGACCCTGGACGTTTTCTGCACCCTGGATGTTTTAAGCTAGCTAACCCCAAAATTGTACCAAAAGGGATGTAAAAATTGATGCTGAGTAGATTGGATGAGAAGGATGCTGGATTTAAGTTGTAGGGGCTGCTTGCTGACTGCTTCTTGTGATGGGATTCTGTCTGATCTGAACTGAACTGAACTCAATGAATAGAACAGATTAGAATGGAATAGAAATAAGGTCCGTAGTGTAGTATGTGGTGTTGTGGTCCATTCCTTTTCCTTGGTGCATCTTCCTTCCTTATATACCTAAATATATCCCAAACACGGACACGGATGTAGATTCAAACTAGTTCCTAGTTCCTTTTGTATACATATAAATGTCATAGGCACAAAGAACCCTTTCTGCTTAGACACAATTTAACGTCTTTCAATTTTAACAGGAAAAGAAACAAAGTTGTCGATATACCTGTGATTTTAATTGATTGCATAAAAAAATTGATATTCCTTTAATTTTTAATTTTAATCTTATTACATAGGTTGCTACTATACCCCCTTACTATTTCACTTAAAGTAATTCCGCCAAGAATTTTCAAGAATGTATTAATTTTTTGTCATATATAAGTTTAACATTAGATACAAGCCTTCCATGTCTAAATCGATTAAAATTACATATCGACATTCGACAACTTATAAATGTCTAAGTAGTAACTAAGTAGTTTTTCTGAAAATTGGCGGAATAAAGGACCCTTTGTGCCTTGTGGCATTTTATGCTTAATACATATATACAGTATGTTCACATGTATATTTTGTCATTTCCTCTGGCTACGTTCTTTATCTGAATTTATAGGAGCTACTTGACTATATTATTATTATATGGGTACTTTTAGTTTAAACATTGCTGTACTTACAATGTTATCCATAGTTTAGTTTATATTACCTACAGTGCTACAAACTACAAACAGTGTTAGCTTAGTTTAAGAGTTAGTAAATAGATAGGATGTTACGTAATGTCACTCTTTCGTAGTCGTAGACGTTCTCGAACCTATGTAAGAGATGAGATGAGAATAGTAGGGGAGGTTGAGTTTGAGTTCAGTTGGGTTCACAACACAACTGTGAGTTTGAGTATTATACGCTTTATCTACTACTATGCACTGTGCATACCTAGGATTCATGGGGAACAGGGGAAACTCTTTCCATACAAGAGAATTCCTTATATCCATTATTAACATGTAAATACCTTAAAAATTAAAAGCCAATATAAAAGAGTTCAAAAATGGGAATTGAAACCTTTAATTACAGATAGAACAATATCTTTAGTTAAAGATTTCTTTAGCTTAAAACGTTTCCGAAAATCTGCGCAAAGACGTAATTAACATTAACGTTGAAAACTAATCTATCTAATTATTATTTACGGTAATATTTATCTCTCATCCTAATTATTACGAACGTCAACATATTTATAGTTCAAAAATATTCAACACATTTTCAAATATATATTAAGAAAAATAAATATTAACTCTACAAGATTAAATAAAATACTAGAACATTCAGACAATCAGCTTTAATTATCTTTTGTGTTATAATTAAAGCACTAGAACAGGAAGGTTATTTCCAGTTACATTTAATTTCTCGTAAAAGGATATTTGGGAACCGTGCAAAGCTCCTTCCATATAAAAGAATTTCTCGTATTCATCAAAAAGTCAATAAAAAATGATCTACTTTACTAAAGATGAATGAAATATACCTATTGTTCCACAATTTTGTGTACCTTTTTAACAGTCCTTATACATTCCCATTTACTATTCACTAATATTTAGTACACATTCACAGGATATAATAAAATATTAGAAATTGTTGTTTAATAAAGTAAAATTCTTAATATCTGTTTTTCCTAAATATTTACAATCTGTTCCATATAGTGTTATCCTGAGAATTCCTTCTATCTAATAATTTCGCTGTTAAGTATTGTTTACCTGTAAACCAATAATCGGACGCTCTATACTTCGTTCCATACAAGGAAATTCCTTTGTCCAGGATCCTTATACGGGAAATGAACAGTAAAAGAGTGCCAGTCTCCTGGTTTGGGCCTAACTAAATATGCATAAACGCAATGCATACAGATGGGGATGCCTGAATGTGTATGTTCTGTGAATGTGAGTGAGGAGTACAAAGAAGCTACCTACTTACACTTACATCACTAACACTGAAGTAAAGAAAGAACAGGGGAATTGTGCAACAATCGATTCAGCTAACTTTCCACAATATTGAGCATGAATGAATGCATAGGAAAACTTTTTTGAGCGGATGGATAAAAATTCCGTTTTCTATCTGAATGTACATCTCTCCCCGTTGCATTATATTTCCAAACGCATCTTTCTTACGTACGTAAGTTTGAAAAAGTGGGTAATGCGATAGAATGATCTGCAGCATCCATCCAAACCAATCCAATCCAATCCAATTCAGTCAACAGTAGAAGAGATGTCAAACAAAAACGCTTTACCGTCACTACGGCTTTTTAGATGACAACAGAAGATGAGGAGCTGGATGATGCGATGCTGAGTATTTACTTTAACTAACTATATAGAGTGGGTACTTGTGTACAGTGTGTACTTAGTTATATTAATTCTATATAATCTGTATTCCTTTCTTCCCCACATATGTATGTAGTATATATCGTTCCTTATTTAATCAAAATAATGAACACAAGATTTTCTGTGGGAAGAAGACAAAAATATTGAAACAGTATTTTCCAAAGAATACAGAAATGTTTAGACAAGATTTGAAGACAAAATATTAATACACTATTTTTTGTCAGGCAAAAATAGTACTAACACAAGATTGTCTACACACGCAAAAAATATTATTCCAAAACTTTCTGTCAGGCAAACCCTTTGAAAGCAAAATGTTATAACACAAGATTTTTTAAAGAAAACAAAAATATTCACAAAATTTTTGAAGAAAGCAAAAATATTAAATATTTTCTAAAAAATAAAAAAATATTAGCACAAGATTTTCTAAAGAAAACAAAAATATTTGCACTTCTGAAGAAAGCAAAAATATTAAATATTTTCTAAAAAATAAAAAAATATTAGCACAAGATTTTCTAAAGAAAACAAAAATATTTGCACTTCTGAAGAAAGCAAAAATATTAAATATTTTCTAAAAAAGAAAAAATATTATCCCAAGATTTTACAAAATTTTCTGAAGAAAGCAAAAATATTAAATATTTTCTAAAAAAAGAAAAAACATTAGCACAAGATTTTTGATTTGAAGTTAACACGGTGAACCCGCTCAATGAAGTTAATTAAGATTCCTCATGCATTTCCATCAACATGAATGTGTTAATCATTTCCACTTGTATAGAAAATCTTACTCATTTTGATTATATAAGCAACGATATAAACACAACTAAAGCTCACTCAACAAACTCTCACCACACTCCCACATAGCCATAGACAAAAGAGATTGTTGCACTGCATAATTTGCTAAGGATAAGCATCCTTCCACTCCTATTGCATTACATTCTTCCATATAACAAGAAATACTGAACACAATATAATAAATAGTTCCTCTCAGCTAGGTACTATTACTATCACTATCCCTACGGTTATTTTATGTTAGCATTATTAAGAAGAGAGGGAAACTATAAGAATACCCGGTTTTACCCGGCCAGTTTATACGAGGGAGAATTAGACGCTGCTTTCTACGATGTTTAGTTAGAAGAGTTTTTCATGCGGGCAGCTCATGGCTCATTCGTCGTTTCTTTCGTCACAGGGTTATGTGGCTTGGCTTGGCTTGGTTTGGCCTGCCATGGCTTGGATTGGCTTCACTTGCTTTCGTTGGATGGATAGCTTTTGGCGAGAAATTTTTCCGGTGTTACCCCAGTGCTCTACTATGCTATATTATACTTATACATTATAGTATCACATAAATGCATATGGGGAGATACACAATAACATTGCAGTGTATATAAAGTGTATTTCATAGTTCCCTGCTCTGCTGCCTGGCTTGTCTGCGATAATACAATGGAGAAATACATAATAGATATATAAGGCATAGGTATATAGGTATAAGGATGAGTATTTATTATATAGGTAGCACTACAGCTGGATTGGATGATATGATATAACACATTCGAAGTGTTTGGGAGAAGGGAGCAAAGCATTTCCATCGATCCATCCATACATTACGTATACATACACGTAAATACATATAACACTTGTGTATGTATGTATCTCCTCTATAGATAAGTATACAAAATATCCTCCTTTATAAGGAAGGAGTCTCTTTAGGGTGCTTTTCGGTGCGAATCGACTCGGTCTCGTTCCCGTTTTAGTCTGACTCGCTCGGTAAACTAGGACTAGGCTCCTATTCTTATAGAAACTATAACTGTACCGACACTGGACTGGAAATTGTATTTGAATAAAGAAGAGCTCCTTACATAAAGTTATATGCATTTATACAGGCTCTAGGTGTACTGTTGTGTGTAAGTGCATGGGCGAGATTCTGATATGAAAGGGAAACTGCTTTAGCTATGACCCAGCATGCAGCGGTTTCGTTCTCGTTGTTATATTTATGCCATAGTCATATAGACACACATTTCAATATTTTTCAATTTTTGCAGGGAATCCAACCAAATTATCAATTTTGCAATTTGCTAGAGAATTTTATTCTTTTCAATGGTGTATCTTTAGCTACGAACTTGCATAATTCCAATTTACATACTTTTCAAGATTTTTCTCACTAGATTCATGAATTTTTAGGATATGCACCTCACATAAAAACTTTGTTATTAAAAATCTGAAATAGTAATTCTAACGTTTATATGAAAACATATTTTTTCTCCAATCGGCACTTTAGCCACCACAAATAATAATTGTCAATTAAAATTTTATTCTTGTTTGGAGCGTTTATTATATAGAAATAGTAAATTAAGAAATTAGTTTTTCTGGATATAAAGAAAATCAAAATAATTAAACATGTAAGAGGTTCCATGTCCCTAAATGTATTCCGTGCCTACGACACATATATAAAAGAATCGACTGCGTTGCTCCCTATTACGTTATTTCGTATCCAGAATGAAGGATAGATATATACTAAACATAAACATAGGAAGAAATTTCTTATATTTCTAGAGATACTCGCTGTAGGAGAGTTTTGGGGAAATTATAACACAGACGGAGTCGAGTTTGAGTTGCGTGGAAAAGTCCGTCATTGGATAGATCTCCGGCTCGGGTACTTCTACGTCTACGTCTACTTCTACCGTACAACTTCCAGTCCATCTCTATTTTGGGCTTTCGGCTTCTTTTCCACAGTGCAATACCGTACTTTACTGTACTGTAGACTGTAGGCTGTAGACTGTAGACCCTAACCCATCGTAAGTACATACAAGTACGCTTATGCGTTCGTTTTCGTTGGCGGTGGAGATTCGGTTTCCTTTGGTTTGACTTGACTCTTTAGGTTTGCTCTCTGAATCTCTTCTTTACAGATATTCCCTACTTTTACAACAGTCTACAGTCTACATTAGTTTCTCTATACAGTAGTAGTGTTGTTGTGCTGTTTTGGTGTGGGTATCAGTACAGTAGTGGGACCTATAGTCTTATCACTGCTGCATAAACTATATATAAAGTACTTACTCCACAGAAACATTTATATAACACATAAAAACAGTACATAGATACTATACACACTGGAAAATACACTACAAAGCAGAAAAAGGCAAAGGCAAAGCTAGAAAAGGGAAAAACAAGTCATGCCAAAGATACGGGACGAAGAATAGAAAGTACTCCACAACACAACACACGAGACAAGTATGTATAAGTACATACATAGAAATAAAGAGTGAGCATTACATTACATTAAAGATATGTACATACACATACATAGTACATATAAATACATAGAATGGAATTCTCCAGCCTGGAGGAGATCCATACTCCTCCATGTCCTGTGTGTTATAGGTGCTTCTTACATAGATTAGAGTAAGTACACTACACTCTACACTACATCACATCAGAGAGAAAGAGATAGCAACCAAACCAAACCACTCCAGCAGTCTCCAGGCCAGGCCAGTCCAGTCCAGTAACAGTGGAATATTCCACTTTGAACATTGTAGCTAAACACAGAGCAATGCAATATACTTGTACTTGTACTTGTACTTGTACTGTATTACACTTACATTACATTACGTACTCTTATAAATACTCCTATCTGTATAATGGATACAGAAAGTGTAGAAAGTAGGACCTACTACGTAAACTTTCGCTAAACATATCCAATCCACTTCTGTATCTGTATCACACACAATAGCTCGGCTTGAACTCATCTGAACTGAACTCTTGTTCTTGTTGTTGTGTACATACTTCTTTTCTATCTCTACAGTATGTAGTGCCAATAGGCTTATCGTCTTTAGTTAGATATAGAGAGGAGAGCGGAGCAGACACAAAAACACACAACATTCCTACTCCTACTGCTACTCATACTGCGTTGCATTACAAATACATGCAGGAAAAAGTACAGTACACAGTGCAAGTGTAACTACCTACGTATAAAGTACATACAAGTACTTTACAGTGTTCTGTGCTCCTACAATATGTAAAGAGTTGCTACAGACAGAGAATAAGAATAAGAAGAGCAATAGTCTTTCACTACGTACTTTAGTTGAGTTGGAAGAAAGGCTTTTACTTGAGGAGAGTTAACGTTAAGGTTAACGTTAGTATAGTACACATACTCTCTGTACTTTTACTGTCTGTGTGTGTGTGTTGTTCTTGTTTCTATTTATGTACGTACAGTACGTATACCTACTTATGTAAGTAAAGTGAGTAAAAATAAAGAGAAAGAGTACTCTCCATTATTACTGTATTGTATTATACAGTCTTATTTGTACTAAAGCTAAAGAAAGGAGATTGAAAGGAGAATATTATGTAGGGAAGCAGCAGGAGTGTAAGTTTAAGTCGTTTAAGTGTAGAGAGTGAGTGGTATGGATATGGAATGAATTGTGCTACTCTTTTATCCATCTTCTAAATATAAGAAGAACAAGAAGAAGAATAACAAGTTGAGTCCAAGAAGCTAATCTGCAAACAACATAACATAACACAGTGAAATAGACGGAATGTACACAAGTACATACATATTTACGTACTTTCTACATTTAACTTGACTTGACTTCTGAACATCACATCACACTATTCTCTACTGCACAGTAGGGAGTTGAATTTATACGGAAGACAGTACAGTACAGTACAGAGACGCTATATAATAATATATTTACATAGACAGATAGAGACAGTGTATGCTCTACATACAGAACTAAGACTTTCTCCTTTGTATACTAAAGAAGTCAGTGAAGTGAGTTTATTATGAGAGTTGTCGAAAGAAAAGATGAGCATTTACTACTCGCATTCCGTTGTGGACTCGTGGACTAAAAAGAGTTACAGTTGTAGTTACACTTTCGGTGGGGCTCGTCGTGTCAGTGTCAACGCTCTGCTTTCTCCATCTGAAAATCCGAAGCTGTATTCTATACCGTTGGAAAATAAAACAGTAACTCCTGTTAACTCGTCTGAATTACTCATACAAGCTAACACTGTTTCTGGTTGTGATTTTGATTTGGAGCATTCACTAAAAGTATCAACATCAACACATTGGGGAAAGCAGGCGGTGCAATTCATTTCCAGACTCGCTGGTGTTTTTCTCCGAAATAATCGTCGCAATCTACTTGGCGAGGGATATTTTGCTCCTATTTCCAGTGTTGTTGATACCAATAGCTCTGTAATCTCTATTAGCATTAGTCTCGCAAGTGCAACTCGTTCTGAGGCTGACCATTCCATTTCTATTGCTTCTACTGCTACTGCTATTACTACAGGAGAGTGTAATAATATAAGTGAAAGCCCCATTCGTGCTCATTGCCTGACTGAAAAATGTTTGGAGGGAATAAGTAGCTGTAGTATATCTGTAAGTTCTAGTTCTGCTAATACTAATACTAATACTGTTTGGGTTAACGAGGATAAGGAAGGAAAAGTTTGTAATATTAGTTTGCCTGTTGGAAATAGAAATAGTAGTAGTAATAAAAACAAGGTAGGAGGACAAGAGAAGGTGGAGAAGGAGGAAATCGTGCTGAAAGCTCGTGGAGAAAGTGGACTTGATGTTGATGTGTTTGTGCCTGGGTTAATATACGAATTCGGTGCGGGGCAGGTGAAATTTCTCGGTGGTGTCGGTGGTGTTGAAGAAGTTGAGGAAATAAAAAGCGAGCGAGAGGACCGGTCGACAGACAAAGCTAGGAATGTCGATGGTGAGGTACAATGCCGTCCAAGTGCGGGATTCCGAGGGATTGGAGCAAGTCTGAGCAGCTGAGTGTAAGTGAGAAGCTGTCACTGAGATCTGGCTCCGCATCTGCATCGGCCCGATATATTAATTCTGTGAGTGACCTCTACGCTGCGGATGAGATTGACGCTCTTCTTGACGAAATACGTGATTTGGAACCCATATCTGTGCACACAGATGATTTACAAGACTTTGAGATCGACGGCTCCGTTTCGCGGCTGCCCTACGATATGACCTGTGACTCACGCACTTCCGTCCACTCTTGGGATTCGCACGCCCTTTATCACAACAACGCGGTACGAATAATCCCTCTTTCATCAACATTATAAGTAACCCTCTGTACTCTGTACAGTAGTCATGTCACAGATTTATCTCTGTTTTCACTTAGAACTTGACGGATGTAAGCAATTATTTGTTAATCCAAGACTTTCTCCCTTTTTAAATTTTCATCTTTTAATTTTTCAAAATAACGTCATTTTCTATATTATAGCACTCATCGTTACTACTCATCTCAATCAGAATCTTCAATTGTGGCTTTCTCCATTAATAAATGGCTATTGTCACTTGCATAGTCACAGAATTTATTTCTACATCACTTTCTCCCACTTTTATTTTTTCGATCTTTTAATTTTTTGGATTTAAAATAATTACTATAATTATAGCACTAATGATTTCACAACTGTCACAACACGTTAATCTTAAACCCCAAACACCTATCTACAAATAAGTATCTACCTTTATCTATTTTATTCAACTTTTAATGCAATTGTCATTAATATTAATAGTGATTTTTCATTTCCCATTCCAGTGAAGTTTTTGCTTTTAATTTTCAACCATACAAAATAATTACCTGACATTTCCTGATTAAATGGATTTAAATAAAAATATCAATTTTAATACAATTGTAATTAACATAAGGTGACAGCATGCAATTGTTTGCTTCTCTACTACTGTCTCACTATTTTATTTTCTTGTAAAAGGATTATTAAACAAGCGCATTTTATTGCAATCTTAATACTTCAGCTTTCTCCTTTAATACAAATGTCATTTCTAAAGTGAAAGTAATTATTTTCATCTCTTTAGAATACTTTCTCCATACTTATATAAACCTTTCGACATTATTAGTAATGCCATAAAATGTTCATAAAATAATGTCACTTCGTTTCTTATTTTTTATTAGCTTCTTTTAAACAATTGTTAAGGATCCCTTCCTGCTTTATTCCATTAATTATTCTCTGATGCTCTCATATACAATATGGGCACTATTTGTATATGTAAGTGCATGAGTGGAATGGATAACAATAATGCGTGGTTGGTTAAATAAGAGATGGAAAGGGATTAGTTAGCTTAGCCATAATATGAATATTAAACACCCGGCTTTTCTTGACAGATGGACGACTCGGAAGTGAGAACTGGGGGGCCCATCTCCGTTTATTGTGATACGAATCATCTTAAGACGCCCATAGGAATACTCAGAATTGTGCTTCTGGTAAGCTACGCAACTTTTTAATTTATATATATTGTCAGAAAATCCTCCTGTGTGCGTTAGCTACTACCTACCTACTTGGGACTCAGGCATTGTACTTTCTTACTTTACTTTAACTTAATTTAACTTAATTCCGGTCCAGATGTATTGTATGTACCTACAACGCATTGTTCATTGTACAACACACTATACACACACAGCAAAAGTTCACTTGACTTTCTCCATAAGAGATAACAGAAACAGAAGAGAGACAGGAATTTATGTTGATTAAAATGGGAAGCGCATATCCGCCTTTTAGACATAGTTTAATTTATAGAGTTTCAAGAAACTCTTGTCATAATTTCTCCACTTCCTTATTCCCTGCCTGCCTGGGTATTCACTTTCGCATTTAAGGTTTATACACTTTTAGCCGGATTTTGACAAGTAGCATTAATAACTGTATGTATGGGCTGGAAATGCAATTTGTGTAATAGTAAGTAACCAAACCATCATCATAATATAAAAATACTCGAGCATGTAGTGTTTTGTAGTAAAAATGTTATCCCTTCTTTGGTAAAAGCGCATTATAAATTGTGTGACATTAGTTTATTGTCTGGTTTGGTGTAAAAGAAATGTATCTTGAGATTGAGTACAGATACATGTATTGGAACACCGGAACATGTAGTAATCTAACTACTTCCTTTTCCAGAATAGCGAATTTTAACTTTTTTTATGTTCAGACATTTTTTGCTAAAAATATTATCGCGACTAAGACAAAATAAAACGTAATTGCAAAATAATTTTCAATGTTACAGTGTAGGTTGATAGTAAGTCTGCTTGTACTGTAATAAGTAAGTACGCATGTATTTAGAGACCCAATAACGCAAATAACGTTGAACGTAAATCATTGACCACTTTCTTAATACTGTTAATATACAAATTGGTTTTTATTTTTGTACCTAAGGAAAACTCGAGAAGGTTTAAAAATGAATTGATAACACCTAGGTATCTTTACTATTTTCCTTTTGAATTGATAAAAAATATTCTAAATGCTCTAAATACACCATGATATCAAAAATATAGTTTTCATAAATTAATCAAGATATAGTATATGATATGCATTGGTAAAGTTTAGTATCTGCATTAGTTATTTGAAGACGAAAATATACAATAAGAGAAATAAAGTTAGAGAACGTCAAACTCATTTTTATATTTTAAGTTAGACTAATTAAAACTACATTTTTGTAAATAGGTTACATTAAATGTGATTCCTTTTCTTCAAGAATTGTGCCCCTCATTCTTTGTTTCAGCTTCATTATTAATTGCAAGTAAGTATTTCATTGCCTAAACACATGCAGCAAAACATAAATATGCACCTAAAACTTTTCCTACGTACGTATCTACATACTAAAAGGTAATTTACATATAATATAATTTTATAGTGTCTTATTTGTGTAGGAAAAGCAGATCCAATGTTCTTAAAAACATGTAAATGTTAACAGCAAACAATGCTTGCTTCATTTCATCATCCCCTTTACTCTCCTTAACCTCCGGCCAAGAAAATGATCGTTCAATTAAAAGTTTCAATTAAATTTCACCATACCACATGTAAAGTATACTTTCTTCTCCTTCCCTGCAATGTCCTACAATGTTAATAATGGCGCAGCAATTGAAGGAAGTGAAATTACTGTAGCCATCATAGTCGTAGCCATAATTTAAAACTATTTTGAGTTTGAGTTTAAGTTTAAGTCTCTCAGCTCCAGAACATTGTCTTCAAGTTTGAGAAAATTGAGTGAAATGTAAATAAAAGCCGGAGGGACTGCAGATACTGGATATTGCATTAGAATTCCCACTGCTTTTTCTTCCCATGGAGTGGAGCGACCCACTAAAGCACCAGTTGTCTACATAAATAGGTATTTGGTGTAGGCACACATTAGAGACGTCAGTGAGGCACCCGACCCGACAATCGGCTTGTTAGGGTTCGGGTCACATTTGGTAGATTTTGAACGGGTCGGGTTTGGGAACTGGTTTCATGGGGTACTGTCGGGGTCTACTGATTAGAACTTCCATAAAATTGGATTACGAAATGGTTTATATTAAAAATGGCAATACATATATTAGTGGATGACAATAATGAAATATGGTAGCTGAGAATAAATCAAAAATCTGAAATCGGCAATCCAAAAAAATAATTTGGCAGTAGCAATAATATCATTTAAGTTATGTACAGATATGCCATCAGCAGAACTCAGAAAAAATATTTTTTACTTGTACTTACTTTTATGTCTTTGAAAAAATGAACAATATAATTTAATATCCATTACATACATTCTATGTAGGTATATCATTTTTGATCTTCTCCGGTTTCAATGCTCAACTACTTAGCAACATAATTTGTAGAAGGATCAATCAGATATTATGATCTTGTGATTTTGGAAAGTGCATTATAAGTAGCTTCTAAGAAAAATCAATCTAACAAATCTAGCTCCGATACACACGCGGGGACCCAAACTCCAACGAGGAAAGCAAGTTTTTGTGCCTCAATTTGATTTTCTGTATAAAATCTGAAAAAATGTAAATTATTTCAAATAATTTTGAATATATTTGTAAATTTACCTTTCTGGGTTTAATTTTGGTTTTGGCCAGTGAAATATTTTTCAATACAATAGTCTGAATTTTTTTCAAAATATACATACATAACCATTATGGATCCGAAAATAATCTATCTTAAAAATTATTATTACGTTAAAGTATTTCTGAGGAATATATTTATGTAGAAGTTAGAATTACAATACTTAAGTTATATTTTATACTTTCCTAATTTAAATATCATCCAAAACACATCTGCTAACGTCCATGTCTTAATGTGAAATATATAATAATGTGTATGTATAATTTATGCACACAAACGGATGTTTTTGCTCTTTTAACATGTTCATCGGGTTGGGTCCCAATAATTCGAAGGATGTGCGTCTCCACTAGTACACACATGGTAAAGTAATGTCATAATAATGTTATTCCTTCCTTTGTGCTCCTGTGAGCACCAACCTGTACTTTATACGTATGTAATGTAGGTATTAGGATTAATGTAGCACAACGAAGCTAAGGAAGGAAACAGAATTGTTGCCTGGTCTGGCTAGGCCAGAGCAGTATGACTGAATTGCATTACATAACATTACATTACTTACATGTAGATACATTACATACATAGGTAGTACATTGTACATGCACATTGGAGAGAAGACCAAGAGAAAGGGAACACAATGAAATGACTCGCACACATGACCTGACCAGCTGAAATCATATATCACACAATTTATATTATTCTTCAAAAACTATCTGCAGTCTGGAGTTCTGGAGAATACAAAATAATGCCTACTTCCTGCCGACTCTTTTCCTGTCCTTGCGATGCCTGGACTGTCCTCAAGTCCTGACTAATATCTGCACGTACCTACATACTACATACACTACACTCTACACTACACGATTTACTAAGCATCTGGGAAAACAACCTATGTCGGTCACAACAGAACACAACGACGGAAAAGCCATTACCATTATACAGTCCAGAGTTTCCAGAGTTTCCAGAATAAACCCTAGCTGGCCTGAACTGGGCTTTAGTCTACACATTTTCTTTATTTCTCCAGCAGTCCAGCCAAAAATCCATAAATTGTTCAGACAAAGCAAATGTAGCTTACTAATACTTACTAATAGAAAAGAAAACTATAGAATATTGGATTGAAATCTAATGTATTGGCAAAAAACAAACCAGCCTGCCTACTTTCTCTGTACATATGCAATTTGGCGACTTAGGTATAATTTACGTTTTCATTTATGCCTTGCACAGTTCACTACTACGTCTATAAGGATTTAAGATGTTAAGGAATTTCCCTATATGCAAATGCAACGTAGTTTATAAGTTTCGATTTTCATGGAAAAATGCCTACAAGCTCTTCAAGCGAAATTGTTTACACGAATTTCTCGAAAAAGGGTAAACCGTACATTGAACAGGATTTTGATTATTTTTTAGTCTGAGAGTAGTTTGTAGGGAATTATCCTCCTATATTTTAAACAACAATTTTAAGTACTATTTTTTTGCCTACCCTGTGAATGTGTACTTAATATAATTGACTAGTAAAAAGAAAGTGTAAGAACTATTAAAAAGGTATACAAAATTGTGGAACAATGTAATACATTCATCCTTAGTCAAGTTGAGAATTCTTTTATTGGATTTTAAACTATATGATCTATATAAATCTATATGCTAATGGTTATAGGGAATTCCCTATA
>JAQFYC010002752.1:0-23837 GCA_034694165.1 Tomocerus mixtus | reverse complement strand
CTGATTCTAATTGATCATTAGTGTATAGTTAGAATTAGAACATCCATCCATCCCTATCTTTGGGTTTTACACCACCCCTTTGTATATACAATAGTCACACTACAATTATTATGGACACCACATGTATAATGCTACTACGTAGTTTTGTATACTTGAAATTCCAGAAAATACCTTTTTATTGGAAAGGACTCGTACCATTTCAAGTGAACTATTTACCTTACGAAAAGTGTCGTAGAAGGAAAAACTAAATTCCGCTTTATTTAGGGTACGCAAATGACACATAATATTGTAGAGCAGAATGCATAAATAGCATCCTCGTTACTAGTACATATATGAAGTTTTCTTTAGTTTTTATTTGCTTAGCTAAATAACGATAAGGTTTTAACGCAATTATTTACGAGTTACAGACTTTCGTTTATAACGCACATTCACATAAGAGCTACGAGCTAAATTAATGAATTAAATTAACTTGCTTTTCTTTCCACGCGGTGCGTTTTTAACAGAAAATATACAACATAATGCAGCAACAGCAACACAACTACTACAACTAAGATTAATTCGATTTGAGTATAGTTATAATAGTATAATATTAATATAATGAATGCAGTTGGGAAACATTTGTATGAATGCAGTTCAGGTAAATATATTTGTATTCATACTGGACTGGAATACTTTAACTTATTTTTCAGGTGCATTGGTAATTGGTAGTTTTAGTACTCGTGCATGTCTACTATTGCAAGGTTCTAACAAGCCTACACTACATAATATACTGCTGACTGCAATGCGTTATTTGGTTTTCGTGTGCAGCTTTACTTGTTTTGTTTTAATATCGTTCAAGGCTACATTAAATTGGTCGAATTTTTACATCAATTCCGTCGGACAGTGCATGTTCTTTCTGACTTTCGGGTATTGTAGTTTCCTAGTTTCTATCCTTAAAGGTGTATGTAGAACATTTTTGCTTCTTTTTCTTCCCGTCATTTTCCATATTCTGGATTTTGAAAAACTGCAAAACAAGCCGTTTTTTTGTGTTCATTGCAATTTTTTAACTTCTTCAGCTACTGAGCTAAACATTATACCTATGAATGGTTATGATAAAATTCTAAAATCGAAAGCTACACACATGCATTTTGTCGTAGGATACTAAAAGCCTAATGTTTAGAATTTATTGTACACTCATGTACTGCAACTAGTAGCGGAAATGTGGTTCAAAGTAACATTTTTCCTTGTATGAAGCTCAAATACTTATGTATTGTGTTCTTATGTATTGTATTATAATCTAAACTGTTATAATATTTAGAGATACTTGCAGTTTTATTTTTTAACATTGCGTGAAGTAAATCCTTCTTTGTGGTATACAATACACAAAGAAACGTAATTCTGCTTACTACATGCATAGGTCTAATATTACACAGAGCGAGGTATTATAAACGTTGTGTTGATTAATATGGTTTATAAAAATTCGCGTGACACAAGTAGAAATGAGTGTGAAGTGTTTGTCATTTTAGCAAGCTTTTTAGAGCGTCACGTACCTACTCGTACAACGTGCATTCAATCAAGAGTCGTCTCATTAAATTAAATTGGGTAGCGAGAGGAGAACTGGGTGTATGTATGTATAATGTTTATACCTTATTCTTATGAATAAGGAATATTAGGTAAGAAATAAGTGGGTACCAGCCATTTTTGCACGGCTTGAGTGGTAGGTACCATACTAGGTACTACTAATGTGTGTGTGTTATATTGCTATGCTAGTTCTATCAATATGGCAATAAAATTCACGTAAAATTGCCTATGCTTTAAGTGTTTAAATGCAATGCGATGATTGTTTCCTATTATTTTGTGGCTGAATTGAAGACAAAAGATAAAGCATTTTTTAAGAGTAAGGATGTTACATTTTTGTTGCTTGTTGTAACTATTCTGTAACTATTCATAATTATTACTCAATGTAGCTTTGTTATGGACGCGATAAGAAATTTTTGAATTGAGATTTTTACCAAATCTTTGTAAGTAGAAGCATGGATGGTAAAAAATAGTTTGTCTTTACTGCAATACTAGTATAAACAGACAAAATTGTGGTATATGTGGAATATTAATATCAACTTGTAATGTTGAAAAGAGAAGTATCACCTCGAAAGAGTCGACTTGTCGACTTACATAGTATTTTCGCTTTACATGCAAGTACTACTATTTCAAGTATACAGCTTGATATTTACTACCGCAGTATTAGTTGAAGGCATATTTCTAAAATTTCTATACGCCCTAACAAACCTTAACCATTTTATCTGAGCGAAGTGCATTACACCGCTACGATGAGAAGATTGACCCATATACTACATTTGTCGGTTACACCATAAATGCATCATTTTGCGTTGCGTGACCTATCCGAATTCCCTTTATGCCTTTAAGAACATCCGGTAAAACGAATGCCATACTCTATTCATATAACTTCCTCCAGTTGTCGAAGGTAAAGTAGGTATAAATAAATACATGTGTACAAACAATTTAATATGGTCCCTTCTGTATCAGATAGTATTTTATTTAAGCAACGAATGTTTTAGTTAGTAATACAGATGCATGTATAACTACGAACATGACCAGGAAAGTTTATTTATGGAGTACTACATACTACATACTATATACTATTTGTAATTGTAAGGGGTAAGAAGTATAGAAACCTTATTTTCGTGATGAAATTTTTATTATTACTTATTAAGTGGCTGAGAGACCACTTATGCGAATGATGCTGCTGTCTGTGTGCCTGTGTCCGTCTTTGGGTGCTGCTAACTTTCGAACGGTTCAACACTATGGTTTTTTTAATGGAAACATATCGCAAGTGGGGTATCGGGTATCGGTGGAAATCTGTTGACGTAAGGAGTAGGGAACTGTAAGATTTTGTGGGAATACATTACTAAATGTCCCTAATATGTCATTTAAACTATTTTCACCAATAAAACTGGTTGTTTTGTGAAGTTACTTAGGTCAACCACTTGGCTACATCCGTTTTACAATGGCTTATTACTATTTAAGTACGTAGTACTACTACTAGTCATAGTTATACTACTACGGGTACTTACACATAATCCTTACCTTACTAAAGTAATAAGTAAAGTGTTACCGCAGGTAGTTTAGTGAACCCAAAACAACCGATCACGCAAACTTGGTCGTTGATCTAGCCTTACGACTCCTACTCGTTATAGTTAGCTGCATTCTTCGAGATGCATTGTATGTGTTATACACAATGCAATTGACTTGACTAGCACTTCCTTTACTTAACTTTATTGAAACCTAAAATATGTGCTCACAAAATTGTAAAAGTGAGTTGGTACTCATTTGTTGAGTTTCTACTGACCATTTTATGAATACTACGTCGAGTCCTTAAGAAATCATGAGTCTTTGATCAGTAGACCGGCTACTGGCTACATTCTTTCAACGCTAAGTCTATAAATATATTGTATGTCCATTTTAAATCTAACACAATACACAACACGAACACACTGCAAGACAAAAGCTGTCAATAAACACTACATATACCTAAGTAACACTGAAAAAAAGTAGGTTACAGTGCATTTGCACGTCTTAATTGTTCTAACCTGTTTTTATTCATAATCAGTATTAGTTCAATTATTTTTGCCATGTAATTAGTAAGCAATTGCATCGTCAAAAGTAGCATCTTCCCCATCTCCCGTATAATAGTAGGTGTTGAATGAATTACGTTATCTATTAGTTTAGATTTATCTAAATGTGATCAAAATCTGTATTCACTAAGTATGTAAGTAACTTAGTAATATTTGTATTCCAATGCTGAGCTGTATTGTTTACTTTTACTTGGACACATGACATGAAGCATTCTAAAGCATTTGCTTATCTTCTCAGACCAGACAGTGGCTAGGATTTGACCTAATAAGAATTGTAAGTATTTTTCATGAGGTAGGCGTACTTAGGTACGGCGAATGCTACTACTATACTGTGGAAAGGTCACTGTGTTTAGGTATAATAAGTTAAGTACCTTCATTTCATATCAATACCAGAACAAGCAAAATATCAGGAATATGAAAACAAAGTAGACGTTAACCGAATATTCCTATCTAACCCAACATACTGCTTAATACTGTACATAGAGATAAGACTATAGCATTTACATGCATCATCATGTACATAGCAGGTACATAATATAATGCACTATATAACAGAATAAATATAATGTAGCCGTAGACTTTGTAGACTTATGTATGTAGGAGTACTATTATTCACTATTCCAGAAGGAAATGCATTGTAGCTATGTAAGTAGTAGGCTAAATATCCAGTCAGTATAGTTAACTGTACATTAGTAAATAGTAGTAGTTAGTGTATGGATATTTGAAATACTGCACTACTGCTTACACCTGTATTGCGTGTTATATTTTTAAATAATACAGACAGATATACTGGTATTTCGACTTCCTACCTTTAGTTCAATTATTTATAACGAAAAGAAAAGGGAAGCTTATTTTATTTTAGTAATAATAATGCATGTCTGTTGAGGTTTTCTTTCACGATGAAAGGGTTGAATTGACATTTCAAGAATTTCTCATTCCTGACCTGCTGAACTATAAATACAGTACTATAAAGAAACCCGATGTCTTCTGGTGGATGTAGGTATTTGGTTTATATGGTTAAACATATATGTTTACCATTGTTACTATACTGTGAAGGCTATCACACTTATGTGGATGCAAGTAAGTACATATTTAGTAGTAAGTGGTTACTCTGGTTTTGGATATTGTTGGCTGACGAAATAAATTCCATGGAATTGATTGATGCTATCCTTTAGGGGACTCCAATCTCAATCCTTTAATCAGATTTGAGTTTTAGTACCTACCTAATAATTTAGTTAATTATATTGGCTATATTTAATTGGGGAACTGAAGCTCTTTTGACCAAGTACTCCCAATCCTTCAAAAAAATTTGTCAGTAAATGTATTTTATTTCTATTTACTGTGTATTGGGAACTTCATTTGGATTTGGGTATCTAAAATACTAAGTATATAAGAGATATTTAGGTATTAGTAAAAAAGTATTCAAGTATCTAATCAACAATTACGTATTTAGGAATAGGCATTACGAATTTAAGTCAACATTTTTGTTGGGCCATGATTTTGTCTTACAATACCGAAACCACTTTGCGTGGTATAGATAAAATCTGTAGAAACGAACCATTAATATATTTATAGTTCAGGACGGGAACAACAACTTTAACAAAAATGCTCGTTTCGGTTTCTGTTCTGTTATTGATACTTCTTTGATAGTATATTATAGCATTGACATTTAGCATTTAGTTGAAAAACGAGCAGAGAATTTCTTTGAGTATGAGAATTGTGTGTGTAGCTAATGTGTAAGTGTAGCTCTTCAAATCTTGAGATTTTTTGCTCAACCTTCAATAAGCTGCATAAAATCCATGTATCAGTTCTGTTTGAGGTCTGAAGGTTTCCACTTCCAACTTCCAATGCGTTTCGTTTGTTGCTATTTGCCAAATAATAAGTAATGATAGAATGTGGCATGGTATTTCGGTATGAGTATGAATAGGCTCATCCTTATCCTTGGCCGTCTTTAGTTCGCATTCTAATTTTAGAAACCAAGTTGGTGTAGGTAGGTACTTGGTAGCTTCTTTCCTTCTCTCTTCGCTATCTTTCGACGTGTCCGCATTTATTAGTGTACAAAAGAAAATCTGTTAACACTAACAAGAAAGGAAGAAGTATATCAAACACTAGCACATGTCTATGTCTATTTAAATATTTAAGAAGTCTGTCTCTGTCTGAAAGAATTCTACTCTCTATTGAACAATTAAGCTTCAATCTTCAGAAGTCGTGATCTTGGCGGACGACAAATTGGATCTATTTCATATACTATATTGTAATTGCTATTGATCTGGGGGTTTTGCCCACTTTTGCCTTAATAAACTGCAGCTGTACTGTAACTACTGTAGGTCATATAGTAAATCTGTCTATTGAAGCACTTAAGCAAGTCAACCAAGGCAAGTCAGGAAGTAGTTTAAAATTTTTCCCGACAAGTCTCACAGTACATAAAGCAACTCGTCTTAACTATTTCTATTTCAATGTAAAATTCAATGGATATAGATGTTATAAACATTTTATTTATATTAGGCTACCAGACACGGACACTTGACATTTATATATCAAAACTTCCGTCGTTTTTATTCCTATAACACAAGTATTGTAAGTATATACCTGTATATAAACTGTAGAGGTATAGTATGGAATTCTAAAATATCATAATTTAGCATAAGGAACAGCAAGCATGATCCGTGTCTGTAGACAAGCTCCAATTTTTATATAACTTTGAATGTTTTAGGTAATTAACAAAATTAATGATTAAGAATTAATTACCTGGCCCTGGTCATAAGAAAATACTGATTGTCTAAGTCATTGACTAGGGAAATACATTAGCCATTAGCCTTTACGCAAACTAAACTATAAACCGCAATACGATATAAATAATTTGAAATGGACATTTATTGAAAAGACTAAACCAGATGTCATTTCCTATATCTATATAAAGTAAAATATTTATTTACGGTTAGTATATTTACAATATGAATGAAGCTGATAAACTACCGAATCGAATGAGTTTTGATTATATATGAACGAGGAACACGAATTTTTTCATGTACCCACTACCTACCTAAACGATTACGTATTACCATTACCTACTTAACTTGTAAGATAGTGTAAAAGTGAATGCTAACAATAAGTAAGCGTGGTGTATTTCTTTCGTTTTCCGCTAGCTATAAATAATATGATAGGAATGAGTTTGCATAAAAATTCCCAAGGAATTGAGCAACTCTCGGTCTCGCTCCTTCCTTCGTTGACTCAATTTAAATTCACGTAGAAATGTAGAATGGCATTTCTTAGTTCTAGCCACATTAGCAGAGCAGCACGTCAATTACTAAGCAAACGAGCCTGTCTATTCAAACACAATAATGTTTTGTTACGGATTTATCAAATATGTAGGAAATGTGTTTGCAATAGTTATTCACACTTCTATATGTACTTTATTCAGCTATTTTAGGCGTATATTGCTAATTATAATTGTGTATTTGTATTTGCCATTCTAGCTTATGTATCCTTATTGTACTCATCGTTATCGTTAGTAATATTTAATGCGCTTTAGTTTGTCCTAAAGATATTGCGAAATGTCAGGGCTCTTTATAGTAATAATACCTGGTAGTTGTTATGTAATGAAGAAGTCAGAAGAAATGGTAGCCTAAATTATTATACTCGAATCGAATACGCGTAAGTACTTAGTTATACAAAATAGAGTTACGTAAGTTTCTTGATAGACTAGTTTATTATTTAACGAATTCTCTATTCTGAATTCTACCTTATTGTGTATTGTATTACTGCACTTAATCCAACCAACCAGCCTAAATTAGTAGTATGCTGTTAAATAACAGGCTAAATGAATACATTCTTAATTCTAAGTTTTTGCATACGCAATTTCCTTGTGTAAGTTATAATTGAATA
The DNA here is from genome assembly GCA_034694165.1 of Tomocerus mixtus. Lineage (NCBI taxonomy): Eukaryota > Metazoa > Arthropoda > Collembola > Entomobryomorpha > Tomoceridae > Tomocerus > Tomocerus mixtus. Next base: position 16,320 of record JAQFYC010002752.1, on the reverse strand, counting down.
TTTACCTCAATACTCTTTGGTGGTTGTTGTGAATCATTAAATCCTGTGACTCATTCCGCCCTTTCCTTAAAGCAGTATGATGTACATCCACGAAAAGTTATGTAGTAATACGTAATACTTACTTTACTTACCTTTTGTTTTTAAGTTCGGTGACACAAAGTTTGGTCAGATAAATAGTTATTATTACATAATATATTAATGTGGATGCATATGTTTATTCTAAAGATTTTGAGACTCTCTGTGCATTGATATTTTAAAAACAATTTGGCATGACGCATGGCATGATAGTGATAGTATTTATAGTATAGCATTTTAAATAACTATAATTTCCTTACAAATGAAATGAAGAAACATGTATTTGCTAATTCGTGTTTTATGTACATAATTACAGTGTGGAAAAGGTAAAAATGACTAATACTTTTATGATGTCTAGTGTGGTGTGGTCTAGTCTTCGTCCTCTTTTATTTTCCCATATATCATGACTCATTTGAGTGTGATTATGAGAATGACAGAAAAAACAGATGCTATTTTTTAGTGCTATGAATTAGATTATAAATTGTGATATGCATTAAAGAAAGTAAGGTATTGTAAGTGAAGCTTAACTTTATTGGACAGGGAAGTTGTATAAATCTTTATGTTCACAACACAAGTGAAATACAATTTACTACAAGGTAGTACTAATAAGTACTAGTAAGGTTTTAATGATTTTAATCCTCTCAGAAACAAAGATAAAAACAATGCACTCTAATTATTATGTCTGGAATGATAATTATGACAACAAACAATCACAATTATGGATCACATTCTCCGTGGACCATAAATAAATACAGAACTATAATGTTTAATGTAGTGTGCTGTGCTTATTGCTTATGTATGCTGGAAATGCTAAAGACTGTAAAAATCAATGAGGTATGACCTTGCCCTTGCGAACAAATGTTATTTACACTTACCTACACGACTTAGATCTTCAGTCAACGCTAATAATACTTCAGTATCTTGTAAACATCCTTAGTGGATGTGTAATTATTTGTTTCGTTACATCTCCATCATCCATAAGTCATTCAGGAGTTCTGGATCATAATGTTTTGAATGTAAATACTAACGATAAGTAAAAAAAGATACAAAAAGTATTCTGCCTTGTGTAAACATAAACAAGCAAGCAGGTACTAATTATTTCTGCAGTCAGTTCGTCGTCCGCTTTTGTTTAGCTAATTTGTGAAAAGGGAAGGTGCGGTCTCATATTTTATGCTTCGCTTACGTACAAGATGTAAATTGTGGCGCTATGTGTATCCACTTAATTAATAATTCATGTATGGAATTTACAGTTTTTTAGGTGATAATTCAAGAGTAATGTTATTTCCTTTTTGTTAGTTGGCGATGCCCAATGTTACAGCACTTATATAAATTAATTCTAACTAAAGTTACCACAAGAAACAACGGAGTGTTTAATTCATCAACTCACACTAGTTGCATGTTACATAACATTTTGTGTAGAAGGACTTTGACAAACCTTTGTCAATGTCAATATTTCTTATTTGACTTTGCCTTGATAATAAATACTTAATATGCGCTGGACGCTGGAGTAGTGGAACTTGAACATTGATTTGGTTATCAATTTTTGCAATAATTATTATCAACATTGTTTAGAACTGTATGCAAAAGGGGCAAGAGGTTTCATGGAACTGGATTACAATTGGGGAGTGACGTTATTTAATTTAATTTTATAAATGTAAATACTATAGTCTATAGTTGAGACTTGAGACGCTACAAATGGATATCAAATTAAAAAATAATTACATCAGCAAATTAGTAATTGCACTTTTTGAAATAATATGAAGAAGCTGAAAATTAGTAAGGGGGCAAAAGTGTTCATTAAATTTTTTCGGGTTTCGATTTTCGGATAGATTGTAATCTATAATTAGATTTTTACTGTTCTGTTCGTGCAGAACATTTAACTGATGAATCCGTTTTTTAACAAGACTACATTGAGAAACAAAGCAAATAAACATTAGAAATCATGCATGGACCTAGTAATATTTAAGTCCATGAATTCATGTAGGTGTATTTGTGTATACGTGATATATAATTAAGTTTAGCATAACAATGTCAAGGTGAAGGGTGAAATGATCCTAAGTAGAAAAGCTTACATTATATTACACACTGTAGCTTTGTATGTTTATTGGATTAAATCATCACAATTTATGGCTTGCTTTAAATCATTCATGGAAACTTGTATCCAGCTAAAGCAGTGCTCAACCTAAAACCAAGAGCAAGTCAAAAAAATGTTGACTTTGGCTTCTTTCTTGTTCATTGTCAGTGTCAGAGTCAGAGAGGGCTTGTCATAAGCACACTTGCAGTATAATAAGCATAATGTGTAAGCAGACAGGTGATAAAGGTTTCCTTGTTACTGGATGTCGTAGCTTTTCTGTTTTGTATGGTAAATTTCTAATGGCAAAAAATGAATTATAATAATTGATAATGACAATTTATTTTTTGCTATTTTATTCTCTCACTTTGAAATAATTTATTCAAGCATTCTTAACCGTAAGTTATTGCTATTACTATTACCAAGTTACCAAGTATTACAATTTATGACGGAAAAAATCTTACCGTTGCGTTGTTGTGTTGAAATGTGGTATGTACTTAAATATGTAGGTACTTTAGTAGTCTGCGTCTAGTCTACATGCTCTAACACTGACTAAAATATAAGAGTGATGCAACTTAAGTACCCTGTTGCTCACATTATAATTTTTAGGTACTAGTTAGTCTATGTCTACAGTCTATATGCTTTCTTATACTTATTTGTAAAAGAGTGATGCAACTTAAGTACCCAGTTACTCCCATTTTCATTTTTTTTTAAATATTTGTGTTATTACTATTTTATTACTACAATTAGCCAGCGAATTATAGGTAATCTTACATAAAACCTATATTGCATCAGGCAATCGGCAAATAAAGTATTTCGTATTTGTAGGTAGCCCTTTTAATAAATTGTTATTTAGCTATCAATAACTGGAATCTTCCGTTTAAACGCAATACGTAAAATTATATAAGTAAATATTTACGTCAATTATATGAGAATATTTGGTCATGAAATTACTTATTAATTGTGCTGTGCCAATCAAATGATTTGAACTGGACCTGGATTGAGTAAAAGTTGCTGACCTTGTATATTGTAATTTTATAGTCTTGATAGGTAGGTAGGGTAATACTAAACCCATAATATAACGTTCCTGTCGTACTCAAGACAAAAGAAGCTGAGCATGATTGTTGTACATTTTTATAAAATATTTAGCTTTGTGCGTGTTCTGATATTTCTTTCCTCCAATGGACAGGCAAATAGAATTTTAATTCCAAAGCTCTCTTCTTTGTTTTTCGTGTATTTATAATATGGGTTTGTGTTTTATGCATGTTATAGTGTTATTATTATTATGACGCATTAAAGAATAGGGTGGGAAGGTGGGATACACACAGTATAGAATACTGACAAGACTAGTTCTTGTTCATTTCTCAATTACCTGACCTATACAGCTTACCTTTGCTAATGCATATATATCTGGATGTGTACGGTACGGGATAAGTATATGTGTAGTGGATAGGATCTGGAGAATAGAATCGGGTATACTACTATACATACGCAAGTTGATTTATGTGTAGGTAAGGTACTATTATATTCACGAGATGTAATTGATGTAAAGCAGTAGCACGCTTTATGGATGTATAATGTTTGTAAAAAGGTTTGGTGGATGTGTAGGTAGGTGATTTTAGTAGAATAATAAACATTTTCATGTTTTACAAGTGTAGGATTTTTTGGCACGTCAATACTTTGGTCGTTTTACGATGTCGGGAAATTTTGGAACCTTTGGACTTAGACTATACAGACAAATTGACATTGATAACTTAAGTCATTGAATTCTGGTGGACTATATCACAATTCCTTTAAGATATGTAAAAGATGTGTGCAGAAATGTAATGGTTGATTTATTCGGTAGCATCGTCATCCAAATTCTTTTTGTGTGCAAACCGAAGGAAGCTTCTTGTTGCCTAATACGTAAGCGTACGTACGAAACAGTAATAAGTATGCATGTGATGTTCGTCAGATCCGGTTGGGAAGGATGTACAGCACAGCTGCACCTACCTACTCTACTGGATATTAAAAAACAGTGTTTTAATAGAGCCTTCAACTGGCTGAAATGGCTATTATTTTTATTTTCTGGTGAAGGACTATGAAAGAGTAAAAATGATTTCAGCTTTATGGCACTTATTGCAGAGGTAGGCGTGTTTATTCGAATTTACTTATGACTAGCTTGATTAAAATGTGAAGAACTTCGTCCATTGGGACGTAATCTTCAATTTTGCCATTTTCTGACCCTGACTTTGACTAGCAGAAAGAAATGTTTAGCAGAAGTAGCAATGCAAATGTTTCTACAACCACTAAAATCGTATGAATGTTTTTTCTGTGATTGACGTCTTTGGTTCTGCTGCCTGTGTTTTAATTTGCATGCTGATTTCGAGATTAGCACTTAGATTGAGGATAATGATAGGAATTGGAATAAAAATGCTGATGTGATGTGAATTATTTATGAATTTATTTGATTCCAGGTACAATGTCAAGCTCAAAATGAATCATCTACAGATACAATCTCAACTTTAGCACCAATTGAAGATGAGTCCCCTCCATCCACACCTTTGTCACTTGCCAAAGGACAATGTATCATGTACGGGGACTGCGGGGGTGGCATACCATGCAAAGTGGAGCATTCCCCCAGGAAGATATCGGACGAAGCCCTCGACTCACTGAATAAATATTGTCCGGAGATCTATCAGAAATATGGAGATGAGCTGTGTTGCAACGCAGACCAAATAGGCACCTTGGTGAGCAACTTGGTTGCCCCGCACAGCATCCTCTCCAGATGTCCATCCTGTTTCCATAATTTCAGACAAGTATTTTGCGAATTGGTCTGCTCGCCTCACCAATACAAATTTCTCAATGTAACGGAGTCAACGCCCGTGGAAGAAGATGCCGACTATCCAGAGAGAACCAGTGAAGCCGTGTTCAAAGTCGACAGCTTCATCTCCAAACAATTCGTCCATGAAACTTATGACAGTTGCAAAAATGTTATTATGAGCAGTACTAATGGACCAGCTATGGATTTCTTTTGTGGACCGTGGGGTGCTTATCGCTGCAATCCGGAGAGATGGTTCGATTATATGGGATCGACTGCTAATGGATTCTCTCCTTTTGATATCATCTACCGATATGTTGACTTTAGCAACAAGAGCAGGGCTAATTATGGCGATGTTACAAAAGATCCAGTAGAAAGCAGAGAAATAAAACCATTAGATTTCAAAAGCTACAAATGCGGTGAGGTGTCACCGGTAAGATCAAGAACATTTGAAGGATAAAGTTGATTGACACGCATTTACATCTTACATATGTTTTATTTTTTCGAAAATCACTGACATTATTGTTTTGTGTTTTAGGATTCTCATAGGGCTTGTTATTGTGTTGATTGTGCTGAAAGTTGTCCAGTTGCACCTGTGATGGCGGATTTACCTGAAGAATGGAAAATATTTAATATTCCTGCATTGTATATGATTATGGCTGTAGTATTCCTCTGTGGATCTTTGTCCATTATTTTTATGTCATATTCCAAATACTCTTCGGACCCGAAATCGTATTCAACGGGATCTGGTAGGAAGTGGATTGTGCTTACATCACAAATTATGATTCATATTGAAGTAACTGAAATAAGTATGCAAAGTAAAAATAAAATGTTTGCTAATACGGGAAATTTCAATGTGCAGATAAGTCTCAATATAACGAGCCAGGACCTCTTCATAGACTGGGAATGATATCAGAAAAGAAAGTGAACAGATTTTTTACCGCATTGGGAGAAAGTAAGTCATTTTACAATAGCTGAGAACTAATATGAAAAAATATTTGAATGTCTTCCTTATACTATACGCTCTTGCGTCTTAGAATGAAGGGTTAAATAAGTTATAATAAGTGTCATACCTATTTTTAATTTCACTTTTAGTTTGTGCTGCTCATCCTGTGGCTGTTCTAATCCCCGGTCTTGCAATAACCGTATTTTTGTGCTGTGGAATATACTTTCTGAAAGTTACGACAGACCCTGTAGACCTTTGGGCATCACCAAACTCCAGGTCCCGTGTCGAGAAAGAGTATTTTGATAAAACATTCGGACCCTTCTACAGAATTGAACATTTGATAATCACAGCCAAAAATATCGATCCAATATATCATCACACGGCTGACGGCAAAGAGGAATTCGGACCTATTTTCAACAAGACGTTTATGTATGCCGTCCTCGATTTACAACAAAGAATTCAGGCTATCACTTACTACAATGTAATTACTTCAAAATTTCTGCACATGTGGCCTTGTCGATTTTTTTTCTTAAAGTATTTGATACAGAGAAATAATAATAATTTTGTCTTGTAATTGCAGGAGACAGATCCCCTAATGAAAAATGTCACGCTCTCTGATATCTGCTTTAAGCCTCTTTATCCAGAAACTGACGAATGTACTGTGTTCAGCTACTTGGAATGGTGGAGAAGTAGTAAAAAGGAAATTGAGAAGGTAGAAACTGGACAAAATGGAGCTGTTGACAATTATTTAGACCACTTCAAATTTTGTTCCCGAAATCCCGTCTCACCAAAAGACTCTACTGCCCTACATCAAAGTTGCTTAGGTTCATATGGTGGGCCGGTTGATCCTAATGTTGTTCTGGGTGGTTATCTCAAAAATGGTAACTTTTCATTACTTCCTGCATGAACATATGGAGTAAACTGTTTAGAATATTTTTTGAGCGTTTTATTATTTTTACAGGTAAAATGGTCCCCGATCCTCCATTCAAAGATGCAAATACAGCTATTATTACATTCGTTGTAAATAATCACTACAGAGAAGAAGATTTGGGTGCAGCCAAGGCATGGGAAAAGGAATTTTTGGAATTCATGGAAAACTATGTTAAGAACGAGAAACCTGAATTCATAGACATCGCCTATTCTGCTCAAAGAAGTATTGAAGATGAACTTGATAGAGAAAGCAAAGGGGAATTGATCACTGTCACCATTTCCTATTTGATAATGTTCTTGTACATCTCCGTTAATCTTGGACAAATAACTAGCTTTTCTAGAATTTTCGTAAGCACTGAATATTATTTCAACAAATACTTAAAAACATATTGACAAATGTGTTATATAAAAATTGCATTTGCAGATTGACAGTCAAATAATGTTGGGAATTGCTGGAGTGTTAATTGTTCTTGCATCTGTGGGTGCATCCGTTGGTTTCTTTGGATATGTTGGACTTCCAGCTACGTTAATTATCATCGAAGTTATTCCATTCTTAGTATTGGCTGTTGGTGTTGACAATATTTTTATCATGGTGCAGCATTATCAAAGAACAGCTCGATTGTCCGGGGAAACAAAAGCAAAGCACATCGGTCGAGTGATTGGGGACGTTGCTCCTTCTATGCTCCTGAACTCCTTTACCGATTCGGCAAGTTTCTTCTTAGGTGGATTATCTGGAATGCCTGCAGTCCGGGCATTTGCATTTTATGCTGGAATAGCTCTCTTGTTCAATTTTGCTCTTCAGTTCACCTGTTTCATTTCTTTCCTGTCCCTGGATATTTCACGTAGGGAGAGCAGCCGCGTTGACGTATTCTGTTGGTAAGCTACACAGTAAATCCTGGATTTGATACTCTAATATTATATAATTTCCTGCATGTGACACATTAATAACCTCTAATGATTACTTCTCTGGCAGTCTCAAGGGAAAACAAGACAAAAAGCAAAAAATCGACAAAGGATTCCTCTACGCTTGTTTCAAAAGAGTCTGGGCTCCCTTTCTTCTCAAATTCCCCGTCCGTATTGGGGTTATGGTTATATTTCTCGGTTGGCTTTGCTCGTCTATTGCTGTTCTACCTCAAATTGATGTTGGTCTCGATCAGGAATTGTCTATGCCGGAAGACTCTTATGTTACGACTTATTTCAAAGCGATGTTCAACTATCTTAATGTCGGACCTCCGGTTTACTTTGTCGTCAAGAATAGCAAATTTAACTACAGTGATTACAAATTTCAAGATTTAATTCGAGGAGGCGACTATCCTTCCAGTTTAACATCACAAATCTTTTCGGCCAGTAAAATAGCACAGAGGACCTACATTGCAAAACCTACTAGTTCCTGGATAGATGATTATATTGATTGGGCAGGAAATGAAAACTGTTGTCGATACAATGTAACTACTAAAGAATTTTGTCCAAGTTCTGTACAAAGCAGCAGGTAGACCACTTTTATCCAAATTACTTCTATCTATCTCGAACATTTTGTTCCCAACTTCTAGGAACCTAGCATTATTACTTTGACTTTTGTTTGCCATTTACAGAAAGTGCAAATCTTGTAACCTATATGAGGAATTGGACGAAGGTCGCATTCCTCCAGCTCTGTTCGACAAATATGTATCCTGGTTCCTGCAAGATAATCCATTTGAAGAGTGTGCTAAAGGAGGTCATGCAGCTTACGGACAAGGAGTCACTACTCACTATAATAATATAACGGGACTTTCTCCAGCTGGCGCTTCTTACTTTATGACCTACCACACTGTATTGAAAACCTCACAGGATTACACAGAAGCCATGAAAGAAGCCCGAATCATTGCAAAGAATATAACTAAAATGTTACAAGAAGGTAAGTAATGCGGACGAAAATCGTGTAAATTATATATTATTCACAATATTGATTTCCATACGGCAAGCCGGGCAGTGCCTACATGGAAGTTGGTGTGCTTCCTTATTTGTTATCGTTTGTTCGTTTAGTTAAAGTTGGAATAAATACAGTTAGAGTAGTTTGTGAGAATATTTCTACTATTACTACTTTTACTCACGCAATCACTTCTGTTTGTACTTATGCCTATGCATAAGTATGTATGTCTTAAAGAATAAGAATGGAATGCACTTACTTATTGCCTATATGTTTTGTGAACAGAAACGAATTCGACGGACCATGAAGTGTTTCCCTACTCTGTCTTCTACGTTTTCTATGAACAATATTTGACTACGTGGAGAGACACACTGCAATCCCTGGGTATTAGTTTCCTCACAATTTTCGTGCTCACATTCCTCCTAACTGGATTTGATGTCTACTCAGCTCTAGTAATCATTCTCACTATATTTATGATTGTCACAAACATTGGAGGTTTGTTTCCTTACTTACTTACTAATTATTATACCGGTTAATAATATTCATTAATATTGAATCATATATCATATATAAGCATATATTATATTAACTTATTTCCAATAGGTTTGATGTACTATTGGAATATCTCTCTAAATGCCGTCTCTCTTGTAAATCTTGTAATGGTAAGTCAGCTTTGCCGCACCGTTTGTCATTTGTAATACTTATCATAAAACCTACTAACGTCACTAACACTATGTATAAATTCTCAAGTTCTGAATTCTGACTAACTGATGACTGTTTTTGTGTAGGCTGTTGGTATCGCCGTAGAATTCTGTACGCATATCGTGCACGCCTTCACGATGTCAAAGGAGAAGAGTCGATTGGACAGGTCGAGAGACAGTTTGGTGAATATGGGAAGTTCTGTTCTGAGTGGGATCGCTCTTACGAAGCTCGGAGGGGTCATAGTCCTGGGTTTCGCCAAATCTCAAATATTCCGGATATTCTATTTTAGAATGTATTTGGGAATTGTGCTCTTTGGAGCGGCACATGGCTTGATTTTCTTGCCAGTTCTTCTCTCATTTATTGGGCCACCTTCCCGTCTTCGTCCTTAACATCATCTTTCAATGTGATTTGACAACTGCGCCTGAAATGTATACTAATAAACTACTTATGAACTACAATATAGAAGCAGCAGTCTCAGTCAAGTCAAAGTCAAATCTCAAGAAACTCTAAGCTGTAACTAGTATCACATGTATATTTTAATTTTAAACAAAATGAGTTGTTTTCAATGTGCCAAGTTCCTCCGACGATAATCCGCTGTCCATGTAAATGGTAAACAGTAAATTGTTATTTGTAGATTAGCAGTAGTAGCCAAAGCAAAACAAGAGAGCAGAATGAAGAGTATTGTTAAAAAATAAACAACTTATATCTATTAGCCTAGTATTAATTAACAGTAAAACTTCATATTTGGTAATTCCGGGTTTGTAGTAAGTTGAATAAGTGTCTTTGACTACCTGATGGTAATATTTCAAAAACTGTCAGTTAGTCACATTCAGTTTCAAACTACTTGCTACCTCCTAATTTAATTTCAACATTCTATTTATATAAATAAATGTATTTAGCATAACTTTTTGATATGGTGATATTTCCAATTAGGTGGAATGAAATCTAATTAACTAAATACGTATAGATATAGAGAGCAGAACTAGAAACAGACCAGAAATACAATAGGTTGTAGTTGTAGTTTGTATGTATAGTATAGTATAGTATTAATAGTTGATAGTGTCATATTATATTAGAGTTTGAACAGAGCGAGAGAATATCTTTTTGAATGGAACAATATCCTAGTTGCGGAAATAATTAAATACATAAATGTGATATTAAGATGCCTTTGTAACTGTAATAGTAAATAGTAATGGGAAGTATCTAATGTACCTGTAATTGGAAACAAAATGCCACGATTCAGTATGATATTATTATGCTAATAAGAATAATTGGATAAAATATGTAATCTCTAATTGGGAAAAGTTAGAATATTTCTGTCATTATTATTATGTAGTTGTAGTATTGCAGAATAGGCTGTAGTTACGTATTATATACTTTGTTGTAGTTTAGTAATAGTAAACTAGGTTAGAAAAATAGTACACCAATGCAGATTTTGTTTGCTGATAGTTAACACAAAATAATGCTGCAAAGGAAACAGTTATCAGGTCGTCGATATTTATTTATTGTATCGTTGTATGTAATGAATTCATATATACGAAATATTAGCTGGCATTTCTTCGTCCGATTAGTTTTTAACGTATTAAATGGTTACAAATCAACTGTTTGATACTGACATACTAGAGTAAATAATAAAATGAGCTGCAAAACTCGATGTGAATATAGAATTCCCATCCATTTCATGTAACGGGACATGAATGAAATAAGACTTGATAAATAAAGGGCTAGGTGACAGAATGTAACTATATTTAAGGATGAGAATAAATGGTGAACTTTTCGTGCAGAATAATATGTTGTATTATGGTTATAGTTCGTCTTTATTTTATGTTCATTTTTCAAGTTCTCGACTTCGATTTACATACTAAAAGGGTGCTACCGAATTATTTAAAACGCTCGTGCGGTATTCTACGTTGAATTGGACTAAAATAAAATTAATTGTATGTTTCGGCATACTTTACTAAAGAACTAAAGAAGTTATAAATATTAAAACTAAATAATACATTGATGATGCGTATTGTTTTGTCAAGCTACATTATTTCTTGCTGTATTCCGCAGCAATTACACTTCCTTTCTCAAAAGATCATTTCAAAGTCAATAGTAATGCTAATCTATAAAATCAGGTTTTTTTATTTCTCTGAAGTAAGTAAGATTTGACTGCTTATCTGTACATACGATTGAAGTCGCTACGAATCCGCACTGCCAGCTGCATATCTCTCGGCATGATTGTCACACGTTTGGCATGGATTGCAATCAGATTGACGTCTTCGAATAAATTCACCATGTACGCTTCACTGGCTTCCTAAACATTTTTAGCATTGTAAATTTATTTATGAAAGGAATTGGGTAAGCAAGCCACTTATATACTACCTGGAAATTTACGGATGAGCAATTCAAATCAATCTGATAAACTTGTTTTTTAAACTAATGAATTCAGAATTGCGAAACATAAATACCTGTAATGCTCCTATAGCTGCGCTTTGGAATCGTAGGTCAGTCAGAAATTCTTGAGCAATTTCTTTCACGAGACGCTGGAAGGGTAGCTTGCGAATTAAAGTCTCGGTCGACTTTTGGTAGCGTCGAATTTCTCGTAAAGCTATAACTCCCGGCCTGAAATTGAAAAGACAATTAAAGTTAATTTGTCAATTATGTTATATAGCTACTGATAGCTATTGTAGTATGAGCGTATACCAGTGTATATTAATAAATTATGCATGTTAGATTTGTATTTTGAGAAGAACAAAAATGATTTTCCAATTTTCAACCTGTAGCGACGCGTTGGCTTCTTAATTCCTCCAACACCAGGACGACCAGCAGGAGGGGGCACAATCGAGGCGAATTTTTTTACAGCTTTCCCTGGAAGTATTACTGACACATTAGAATTTTGACTGGAATTAGAATCTGAATAACTCTGGTTGGCACGTGCAGCTAGAGCAGCCGCTTGGGATGACATGCCAGTCAAAAGCATCCTCGGCTTTCCTTTTCCCCCGCCCGTTGATTTCAAAGCAGTTTGCTTCTTCCTGTTCTGGGAATTACTTTCGGGAACTTGCTTCACTCGAGCCATTGTACGAATTAAATTATTCCAAATATTAAGTAGAAATTACTGTAAAACGAAAAATATATCAATATTGCGATTTTTGTTACTACTGCTAAAACGATTTCACCGAGGAATAATTACTTATATGCGGATAATGCGAAATATATGCCAGAAAACTTAAAATTGTGAGTGCCTCGCAGAGGTCAGAGTTGTATGAGTATGTCAGTTTAAATGATATATATTACAGAAAAAATCTAATAAAGAAATCTGATCAGTCATTATCCATAAATGTTTATTCAAATGTAAATAGGCAAGGTAATAGTATTTGTTGCTTCACATAACAAATGAAAAGATACTATTTTCCATAATAAAGTATGCACTTTCTCAATATCATACTTCTTACAATATTAAGTAAAGTTGGGTATTATTGAAATTAGAATAGTTTCATAGTCTTAAGGTTTCAAATGTTTGAGAATTCTAGTTGTAGTTCAATCTATAAATTCTATACTTCCATCCAACAGTAGTAAGGTCAGGAATGTCTTTAATAGACGAAAGACGTCAATGTATATTATCATATTATTTTATTTTATACTACTAATGAGATAATTGAAAAGATAAGTTTATTTAAATGCATGCATATGTAAGTTATGCTAATTATAATACATAATATAGTTAACAAATTGTTTCAAGTAGATTGTTATCCTTAAGCACATGCTAATTGAATTTGATGTTTTCTACTTCACTAATTCATCATACTAAATATTTCTCGTTTTCACTAACTTTGATCATTTCATTGAGTTTAAACTACCATTTCTATTACATACTTAAAAATTCTTTGGCATAACTAAAAGCATTTGCATGATGTTAATCTTGAGTCTTTTCAATTGGATGATTAATTGTAATATGTTCCAGTCAGGCTTATTTGTTTTAGAGCTCCTTTTTCGTTCCTTCCTCCACTTGCACTTCGGGAGGGCCGAGGTTAATTTCCACAACCTTATGCTGGCATTTCTGCAAGTCCCCCATACTGACCTTCCAAATCTGTGTATTGTATGGAGATCCCAAATATGCAAATTGTCCTTCGTTGTCGACGGATATTTCACTTATGTGGGCAATCTAAGTACAAAACAGTCATAAGTATTACAACTAACTGTTAAAACTGTATTGTGTAACCGCATTTGAGTTTTATGGAAAGATAAGTACAGAAATGGACAATATTTATGCGTTTAGGTAAGTTAGGTACCTGTCCTTTTGTAGAATGTAAGCTGCCTATAATCTTTCCTTCTTCGTTCAACTCGACAATAATAGAATGCTTCGGGGTCAAAACAGAAACCGGTTCAAGGTGACCGATCTAAACCAATGAAAATGTGAATAATTTAAGACGCGGAAAATATTTCAATTTTCATTGTTAAGCATTTTTCCATTCAATTTTTTGAAAGTGTTTTCCAAACATTAAATAATTATTATTTAAATAATTAATATAATTATTTGTGCAATAACAATTTGTGCTTACGTAATATAGAGCCTTGGCAAAATATTCATGAGGAACAACGGCATTCATTCCAAGGATTGGAAGTTTGATAATGGTCAACAGTCTTAAGATAAACTTTCTTAGCAGAGGAAGTGGAGCCAAAATCTCAAGAGGTGCGGGAATCTGAGTTAATTACAATTAAAACATTTAAAATATATTTAAAAATAATCTCTTACTGTCACTGTGAATATGATTTGGAAATGGAAAGATTCACGAACATGGGAATATCGAGGCACAATGAGACTGACGTACGCTCCTCCTTTTCCATTTGGCCGAATGTTATCTGGTGCACCAGGAAGGCCATCAACTAACACATCATTTTGTCCTTCCTTTGGCCCTTTTAAATAATACCTGTGACGAAAGTCAATGAGTTAGTTTTACTACCTTGTCACTATTAACAGTAATAACGAAAACCAATAAATATTACGATCAGGCTTATATATAGTAGTGTCTACCTCATAACACGACTACGAGCAGATTCAGAGACCATCAAGTAATCTTCATTTTTAGATAGCTGCACTCCGTTAGCAAAATGAAGCCCTTTGAGCAAAACTGTTGACTTTTTTGTTTTAGGATCATATTTCAAAACTCTGGAAAATAAACGAGTTTCTTATTAAAAAGGTTTTGTAAATAACATACTTTACGCAGAAATAAAAGCATACCTTCCAGTTGGCTCTCCTAAGAATTCAACAAGAGCATCTTGTAAGTGAACAACTGTACTAGAATCACTCCAGTATATTGTTCCATCTTTAGCAATATCCAAGTCATTCGGGATTTGCGGGACAAGGCCATCAATGGTGTCATTCGATGAAATAATAGTTTCGAGTTTGCCTGAAATGAAACCAAGATAAAATACTTTCAGCAGACAATTTTATCGGCGAAAAAGAACTACTTCTTCAAGTTTGAAAGTCCAATACAGACCTGTATCAACATCAACTCGGAACACGCCATAGTATGCGTCAACGACAACAAGTTTGCCATCTCCATCAAACCTCATTCCTAATGGACGTCCACATTTACTTTCTTCCCATTTACCCTCTAGCCCAATAAAATAAATTGTGTTACATTCCATTAACCTATTCAATTATTTAAATAAATTACAATAGGGTCGCAAATATTTACCACAATGTTTTCCAAATCTTGCAACAACCTTTAACTCTCCATCTACTATACGGACAACATTTCCCCCAATCAAACCAGTGTAGATTTCCTTCCCCCGAATTGCTATCGACTCTGGTCCGGTTATCTTGCCATCCAAAATAGACTTTCCGCCACTCAATTTTTCATTGACAGCTAGTGGACCTTCTAACTCTTGGACAGGGGTCAGGCTATAAAATCAAGGGATTAGCTTTAGTCATTTCTATTCTATGTAAACTACTTGACACGGACGAAGTAACCGTTTGCAACAATTGCTTTAGATTTAACATTTAAACAAGTTATATATTTTTAATATTTTATATAGGTATTTAAAATTATAAAAGTTTAATTTATTATACCTAAATGATTCAAATTTTACATGAGGTGGTATTCCAGGAATGAAAATAATAATTGCAGTCACTATTGTGATATCCAAGAGTGCTCTTCCGAGGAAAGACACTGGCCTTGAGAGTCCCATATTTCAAACTACTAGTTCAGTGTCAGTTCAATCAATCTTGGTGTCTTCTAATAATAAATGAAGAATAAGTTGCAAGTTAAAAATATCAACAAACTTTTTGCTTATAATACGGGAGATATGATCAATATTTCGCATTGTGTGCTAAAATTGAAAATGTTTAGAAAAATTAAAATATTTTGACATTTAAGATTTGAACAAAGATTAATGTCCATTTACCTTTTACTTTGGCAAACTTGGCTAAGACGTATGACCAAAATTTGAATGTATTGCCCCAAAAATTAAATAATTTTACTGCATTTCGAAAAATTCAAAAAATTCAATATTAATGCCGCAACCGCTAGTGCAGTGCAGTGCAGTGTACTGGTCGAGTTTTTGTTATGATTTGGTAAAAATGTGAATCTAAATTTAGTGGGTCGAAACCGCAAGTTTTTAAAAGGTTAGACTTTTCTTTTGATTGGTTGATGTTTACCTATTTTGCTCTGATACAGTACAGTATCAAATCAGTTCCTATAATACGTGTAGTATAGTGTGGATACACACAAGAACTATATGCAAGTATGCATATAAGTTGACATTCTTGTAAAAGTTATATTATTATTGATATCCTTTAGTCTTTAGACAAGACACGTAGCGTGTTCATAGATGGGCACGACCGTAGCCGGCCCGGCCCGGCCCGGCCCACACAGTGCGTTTTTTGGCAAAAAATTTTGCCG